>CABHPP010123559.1:0-15843 GCA_902168425.1 Peromyscus attwateri
GCAACTTTATTTATTAACATACAAATAAAATCACATTTCAGTACAAATAGAATACCACTATAGCTGGCAGCCTGGACAGTCACCTAAAGTTTCTCAGCATCGTTGGTGCAATCAAATTGGCTATAGGCCTAGAATATCTGACAGATCATTTTCAGAAGTAGGTATTTTGAAAGACTGTCTTACCCTGTCTTGGCAGAGTTCAGCAGTCACTTTTCCTTGTGTCCTGCTTATTCAGAAGGGACAGTATTTGTACTGTCAGCAGTCGAGGCAAGGGCAGTTCTTTGCCAGGTAGGCCATTTTGTGCCAAGAAGAAGACAAACTTCCAAAAGGAAATGTCTTAGAAGCCCAACATTCTCTCTGGATCAAATCGGTGCTGTCAGGAGCAATCATGTCTCATGTCAACAGAATTCTAAGTTATTTAAATGCTATATTCTCTAGGTCTATGAAGTGTTTGAAGACTACCTGTCCACCTGACCTATGTATCTGTAAATCTGGATAACCTAACTAACATAACTATAGAGATGACAAGCATAGGTGACTCTAAATCTGTAAGTCTTATTTGCCTAAATAACTTAAGGACTAAGGCTTCATGTAAACAAGGTAAACAATCTGTAAGCAAATTATGGTAAAAAGGACAATGACCTCAAAATTGTGACAATACACAAAATAGCTTAAACAGAGGTAAGAATGTATAGTGCAATATGCAATATGACAATAATCCTAAATATGTATCAATATACAAAATATCCTAAACAGAGGTAGAACATACATATAGTGTGACAAATATAATATTACATTTGTTTCAATATACAAAATATTTCAAACAGGAGTAGGAGTATGTGTACAATACAACAAATATAGTTTTGTATTTGTATCAATGTACAAATGATCTTAAGTAGGAATATAAGAATAGTTTACATTTCTATCAATATACAAGAATCCATATCAGTGTAAATTATCTAAGGCTGATATTTTACTGAATTACTTTACTAGTAAATACAATTATCTACCTTAATATCCTATACCTATCCATTCCCCCTTTTCTTTTCTAAAAGAGAATACTGAGTCCACTTTTTTCTTCCATCCCCAACCCTATAACCATTACCTGGCTAGCTCAGTCTGAACAGCATGAGAGTCTTAATCTCAGGGTCATGGGTTCGGGCCCCACGTTGGGCGCCAGTTAAAGCGGCAACTAATGAGGCAATTCCATGTAGTTTATTTGATAGTCAACAGAGGTTTATTTTGGGGGGACTTACAACCAGCAAAGGGATAGGTTACAGAATCCAGGAGAGGTGAGGTGCAATCCAACGCAGTTCTCTGGAGACTTGGTCTGAAGTCCAGCATCCAGGATCATGAGGTAGCCAAGAGAGTGAGCATATATGCACCTCTGGTCTTAAGGGGTCTCCATCTCAGCCATGCCCTGGGCAGGGCAGGTACCTAGCAGTTATCTGCTGCCTTCTAGGAGTGGTGCTTAACAAACAACTACCTCTCCATCTGTGTTTTAGTAAATAATACCTATGGATCTGGTTCAGTATTAGTGAGTTTTTTTAAGGATTTATTTATTTATTTACTTTATGTATATGGGTGTTTTGCCTGTCTGTATATTTGCACACTAGAAGAAGGCATCAGATTCCATGGGACTACAGTTATAAATGGTTGTGAGCCACCCTGTGGGTGCTGGGAATTGAACTCAGGACCTTTGGAAGAGCAGCCAGTGCATTTAACTGCTGAGCCATACCTTCGGCCCCATATTAGTGAGTTTTATACACATTAAAAAGTGTTAGTCTGTCAGGCATGGTGGCATGTGCCTTTAATTTCTAGAGGCAGAGGCAGGCGGCTTTCTATGAGTTCAAGGCCAATCTGCTTTACATAGTAAGTTCCAGGACAGCCAGGGCTATGCAGAGACCCTGTCTCAAAAAAAAAAAAAAGTGATAATCATAGAATTAAAAGTCAAATATGTGTCTAATGACATGTAAAATTAGACTTTTAACTTCATAATAACCTTTTGTTTTACATTTTGCATATGTGCACATGAAAAAAATTAAAAATTACTTTAGGGAGATCTCTTTTATAGAATTACAATGATTCAAATGAAATGATTTTAAAGTGAAGCACTCAAGTCCTATGTGGCAGTTATTATATGTAGTCCCTCTGTCATTTTGCCACAGAGGCAGGGAGATTGCAGCAAGTTTGAGCTAGCCTAGGGTACAGAGTGAAAACTCGTTCACAGAACAGCAAACTTGCGTAGTTTTTAGCAAGGCTGATTACTGTGGTGAGTAGAATAAGCAGTGGAGTAGGAACGAGCCCTAGTTGCATCCCATCATGTATGCTACCTCTGAAGGAAGCCTGAGGCTGCAGTAGCAAATGGAGCCTTTGCTGCAGGGTGTATGGCACCTTCCAGTGGCTGGAGAGTAGGGCCTAGACAGAGGCATCGGGTCAACAGTAAAGAATCCAGTTGGCTGAGGAAGACAGGAAACCTTGGACCACCAGGGCTACGTGAAAAAATGGTATGCTCAAAGGCCCAATCTATGGAGAGCCATGGGACCCCCACCATTTGCTTCTTGTCCTGGCTTTCTAGTGTGTTTCCAGTCTCAGGGGTGCCTTTCTCCGTTAGAAACTATTTCTGTTGCTGTCCATGTGCTCCCCGGCCAGCTTTTTCTTCCAGGACACAAGAACCTGGAGGGCTGAGTGGGTTCTCTCTATACTTAAGTCACACGTAGAAGAGTGGACACTCACCTTTCTTCTCACTTTATCGTGGAAACAGGAAATAGTATTCTTTAATTTTCCTTTCATTCTCTCTCAAAGTTTCTTCCATTATTTTTCAGAGTGTTTGTTTGTTGCTTGTTCAGACATGTCAGAAATGTGTGCTGGTCTCCCCCGTCTCCTGATTTAAAGACGTTCAGTGGCTTTCCTGGCATGTTGCTGGGGAAGTGGAGGTCTCTCAGCTCTTCCTCTTTCTCCAGTGGACAGATGGCGGCTTGTGTGCTGTAATTACTGTCTAAAGGCTGAGTGGGGCTAGCTGTCCCTGCTGTGTTCTGTACCCTAGAGCATCCCTGAAAAGTAGTTTTCATACCTTAAAAATGTTTCTTGTTTTCAGTGTTTGAGCTGATGCTTTCATACTTAAAGAAAGAAAAAAAGATAGATAGAATGACTGAAGATCTTGAAGACTTGGTAGCCCTGTGCAGAACATTTCCTTTAAAGGAGGCAAGGGAAACACAGGCTAATTGCTTCAAAAAGTAAAACAATACCCTCCCGCTCCTGCCTCTGTCTTCCTGGATAGGGATGTCTCTTGGGCTTTAGTTTTCTTACCTTTAAAATGAGGAGTCTGTCAGTCCTAAGACAGCTCCCGACTCATAGACTGGACTCTGCATTTGTCTCTTGCTCTCAAAGACAAGGGAGAATTAAACATTTTACTTTCAATTTGGATGCAGCAATGGGAGGTTCAGTTCTGGGGCTTGAACTCATAACTTCAGGAATACTAGGCAAGTCCTCTACCAGTATACTACACACTCAACACTAGTCTTTTTTTGGGGGGGTGGGGTGCCCTTTTTGAAACAAGGTCTTTATTATGCAGCTATGGCTGTCCTGGAACCCACTCTGTAGACCAGGATGGCCTCAAATTCACAGAGATCTGCCTGCCTCTGCCTCTTGAATGCTGGGATTAATTGCATGTGCTATCATGTCGTGTTTTAAAAATCTTTTTTTTTGTTTGTTTGTTTGAGACATAGTTTCTCTGTGTAGCCCTCTGTAGACCAAGCTGGGCTTGAACTCAGGCATCTGCCTGTTTTCTGCCTCCAAAGTGCTAGGATTAAAGGGGTGAGCCACCATATCCAGTTTAAAAGTATTTCTAATAGGAACAAGCATTGTGATGTATGTCTGTAACTCTAGCATTTGAAAGGTGGAAGCAAGAGATTCTGGAGTTCTAGGCTACTCTGTGTCACATGACGCTCTGTCTCTTAAATAATAAGATCTTCTCTTGTACTGGGGATATAGATCTATGTGTAGTGCTTGCTTGGGATATTTACTTAAGGCTCTGGGTTTGATCACCACATTTGAAACAATAAAATTCTGAGCCTAGTGATAACACACCTGTAATTCCAGCACTTGAAAAATCAAGGTAGGAGGATTGTTGTGAGTTCAAGGGCCAGCCTAGGCTAATATATGCAAGATCCTGGCCTCTCCAACTAGCTCCCTAAATCAAACCAAACCAAGTCTCTACAAAGCAGGATGTGATGGCACACACTTGTTATCTAGTCCTATGGTAGGCAGAAGGGTCTCCAGTTTGAAGCTAGCCTGGGCTGTATAGGGAGACCCTATTTCAAGTAAGACCCCCAAAGCCAAAACCAAGGAGACCTCTAAGGAAGCTTTATTGTCTTTGCCGTTTCTCTGTTAGTAGTTGTTAAGGGTCTGTCAGATGTGCTTGTAAACAGATACCACACACAGCTGAGTATCTTTAAATCTGACTCATTGGAATATCTATATGTTTGTCTATGTAAACTATGTAAATAGTGAAGACTGAAAGTGAATTTAAATAATTGATTTCTAGTGACTTTCTCTTTTTTTTAGTTTTTTATTTATTATTTTTAAGTATTTATTTTTAAATATGTGTCAGTGTATGGGTATATGTACTTAATATTGGATGCCTGACCAAGGCAGAGTTGTTGAATCCCCTGGAGTTACAGCCACTCAGTCTGGGTGCTGGGAATCCAATTTGGATTCTCTACAAGAGCAGCAAAAGGGTCAACCACTGGGTCATCTTTCCAGCCCTGGTTTCCTTTTTTTAATATAATTTTATTTTTTAAAGCCAGGTCTCCCTGTGTAGCCCAGGTGGTCCTCAAACTCAACGATTATCCATTTCAGCCTCCCAAGTAGTGGAGTTACAGACATAACCACCATGCCTGCCTTTCTCTGGCTATTTGATTATTTTTAATTTTTTAAATCAGATTTATGCGTGTGTGTGTGTGTGTGTGTGTGTGTGTGTGTGTGTGTGTGTGTCCTAGAGGAAGACCACTTGTGAGAATTAGTTCTCTTCTTCCCATGTAGGTCCTGGTGCTGAGGCAGCTCTCTAACCTCCCCTTTGCTTTTTTTTAAATACCACATTTAGGGGGCTGGAGAGTTGGCTCGGTGGTTAAGAGCACTTGCTGCTCTTCAAGAGGACCCAGATTCAGTTCCCAGTACACTGGGTGGCTCACAACTGCCTGTAACTCCAGCTCCAAGATCTTATGCCTTTGTCTTCCATGGGCACCTTCATTCACATACCCGCTGTGAGCGGAGTTTTCCTGCCCCACAGCCACTCGAATAACCACTCAGAGTTTTAATATTAATTTTAAATGCTCGGCCAATAGCTCAGGCTTGTTACTAGCCAACTCTTACAATTAACCCATATTTTTTATCTGTGCTTTGCCATGTGGCTTGGTACCTTTTCTCAGTACGGCATGTCCATCTTGCTTCTTTCTGTGTCTCCTGGCAACTCCATTCTCCGCCCTTCTTCCCAGCATTCTCAGTTTGGCTCTCCTGCCTAACCTTATCCTGTTCAGCTATTGGCCAGTCAGCTTCTTTATTAACCAATTAAAGTAATACATATTCACAGTGTACAAAAGTATTATTCCACAGAACCCCCTGCCCTATACTTAAAATAAGAAAAACAAATCACATTTAATTGGTCCTATTACATTATTGTCTATATTGAAATTAAAAACTAATTATAGAGGTTTAAGACCATTTGCTGCTCTTACAGAAAGCCTAAGTTTGGTTTCCAGCACCCAATCTGAACAGCTCAAAATCATCTGTAACTCCAGCTCCAGGGGACCCATGATCTTTCTCAGCACTAGGCATGTACATGGTGCACATACACACTGTGACACACAAACACATAAAATAAAATCTTTTTTTACAGAACTAATTATAGATTGATGGTTTTCTACTTTCTTTATGAGAGTCTTGCTGTGCTTCATATGCAAGCCTTCTAGCTCTTGGACTCAACTGATTTTCCTGCCTCAGCATCCCAAATAGCTTAGGACTGTTAAGTGTGTTCCAACATGCCTGGATTGTTGTGTCTTAAGTAAAAAATGAACTAAAGGCTGTTTTTCCATTTTACTTGATTTCCAGGGCCCAGAGGTTATGAATGTGCTTCAGCTCTATAATGCCTCCTGCTATGGCAGACATCCTTGACATCTGGGCAGTGGATTCACAGATCGCATCTGATGGCGCCATATCTGTGGATTTCCTTCTGCCCACTGGGATTTATATCCAGTTGGAAGTACCTCGGGAAGCTACCATTTCTTATATTAAACAGGTATGTGTTAGTTAGGATTTCTCAAGACTTAGCTTACTTTCTGTGTGACTTAGTGGAAAAAATATTAAAGAATCATATTTGTGTAAATCATGTGGTAAAGCTGAGAGATGTTTAATTTTCAGGCTATTGCATTTAAAATTTTTTGTTATGTCCTATTTTTTTTATAATAAGCATGTTTATTCTCCCACCTTTGTTTTTGATCCATATGTGATAGCTGCATTAAGATTGACACTGGTCATGTGACATGCTGTAATCACAGCCGTTGGTTGAGGGGTGGGGTGGAAGACAGAAGCAGGATGGGGTGTCCCAGGCTATCCTTGGCTGCATAATAAGTCTAAGGGCAGCCTGGGCTACCTAGTAGACACTGCTGTGGGAGGGCAAGAAAGTTGAACACTTTCTGCTGTAATTCCTGACTTTTGAGCTTGTCACACTTCTATCTTCTGTGTGATGTTTTGGTTGTCCCCCTTAACATCCTTGTCATGATCCCGGAGAAGAGTTTCCACTAAAAGTCAACTGATACATGAAATCCTTTCCTTTCCTTTTCCTTTTCTTTTTCTCCTTTTTTTCTTTTTTCTTTCTTTCTCTCTCTCTCTCTCTCTTTTTTTTTTGGAAACAAAGTCTTTCTTACTGGTCTGGCCTAGAACTTACAGCCAACTTCTTGCCTCAGCCTCCCAAGTGCTGATGTCGGTTGTGAGGAGACGGGCACAGCTCCCTACTCTGTTGCATGAAGTAGCACAAGGAACTTCCCCTAATTTAAAAAAAAAAAAATTATTTTATGTGTATGACTACCTACATGTGTATCTGTACACCAGGTGTGTGTAGTGCATGTGGTGGCCAGAAGAGGGCTTCAGATCCCTTGAGACCCTTTATAGATAGTTGTGAACTAACAAGTGGGTACTGGGAATCAAACTCTGGTCCTAGGGGACAATTTGTGGGTGTTGGTTCTGTCCTTCCACCATGTGGGTTCTGGGGACCCAACTGAAGCTATCAGGCTTGGTGGGCTGTGCCCTTATTCACTCAACCATCTCTCCTGTTCCAGAGTTGGGATTTAATAAAGACTGTGTATAGGCTTTAAGATACGGTCTCAGTATATATCCTTGGGTGGCCTGGAGCTTGCTCTATAAAGTAGGCTGGCTTTAAATGCCACAGAAATCTTCTTGCTTCTGTTTCCCAAATGCTGGGATTAAAGGTATGTGCCACCATGCTTGACAAAGATGCTTTCGGGCTTCTTTTTGGTTTTTCGAGACAGGATTTCTCAGTGTATCCCTGGCTATCTTGGAACTCACTCTGTAGACCAGCCTGGCCTTGAACTCACAGAGAACTGCCTGCCTCTTGTCTCTGAGTGCTGGGATTAAAGGCCTGGGCCACCACTGCCCAGCTGCTTGTGGGCTTCTTGAAGATAAGAATACTGTTAATGTTATTTTTAACAACAGTCACATATACAGCTTAAGACTTGGAGGGCTCTTTCTTTTAATTGTTGCTAATTAAAATAAGATCACCAGATGGATCCTGTGGGAGACGGGTGCACCTGGCGGGAGGGACTACAGTTGATAAGGGAAAGTCTAGATCACAGGGATGCAGGAAGCTAGCATATCTTCACTGTAAACACAGTTAACAGTTGTTTGATATTCCAAGGAAATGTCTGGGGAGAGGCATGAGGCCCTGCCCAAGGTCTTGTACTCTGGATCCTAAAACCTGGTTCATTGCAAGTCTAAAGCAAAACACTTAGAACCTTTACAGCAGGCATTGGTAATTGTCCTGAGGGCCTCCTCAGCGGCGATTATTTATTTTTACGTGTATGGTGTGTGTGTATGTGTGTGTGTTCATGTGTGTGTGGCTGTGTATGCATGTACCACTGTGCACACGTGGAGGTCACAGGAGTTGTTTTCCTTTCATCTGTGGGTTCTGGTGACTGAACTCAGTCGTAAGAGTTGGCATCAAGGGCCTTTATCCATTGAATCACCTTGTCTGCTCTCTACGGTGCATTTATTACAAGACTAAGCATGAGGAAAATTCACCAGGAACTACATCTAAAACACAGATGTTTGGGGGAAAAAGTCTCATTAAATTACATGATTCAACTTTGACTAAATGGAAAGTTGCATAATAAGATCAGAAAAGTTGTGAAATATATTTTATAATAATTGATGCATGAGAATTTTTTAATGATATTTTAAAATTACATGCATTGTTCTTTTGCCTGAATGTATGTCTGTGTGAGGGTGTCAGATCTCCTGGAACTGGAGTTACAGATGGTTTTGAGCTGCCATGTGGTTGCTGGGAATTGAACCTGGGTCCTCTGGAAGAGCAGTCAATGCTCTTAACCACTGAGCCATCTCTCCAGCCCCCAATACATGAGAATTCTAAAACTGTAATTTCTGAATTAAAAAGAAAATACAGAATTTAGCCACTGCATTGCTGCTGAGTGTCTATGTGTCTGTCCGTTTTGAGTCAGTGTCTCTAGTATATAGCTTGGGTTGTCCTCAAACTCACAGACATCCACCTGCCTCCACCTCCCCACTGGCATTAAAGGCATGTGCTGCTATGCCTGGCTGTTGGCCTGTTTTCAGTTTTGGTACAGGGTTTCATGTAGCCAGGGTGGTCTCTACTTACTGTGTGGTTGAGGATGACCTTCACTGTTCTCCTGTCTCCACCCAAGCACTGGATCGCAGGTGTACACCACCACATCAGTTTTCTTTGTTTTTATAGTCGGTGACAAGTAGGACATCTGACCTTGCCTGACATTGAGTTAACTATTGGTACTCTCCAATTTTTAAAAAATTATGAAATATGTATGATATTAAGATTTACAATTTAGGACATTTTTAGAGTTTCTTGTAGCTTAGGCAGGCTTTGAACTTGTATAGTAGAGGATATAACCTTGAACTCCTGATCCTCCTGACTCTGCCTCAAGTGCTGGGATTACAGGCCCATTTCACCATCATACTCTGTTCACTTTTGTTTTTTGATTCAAAGTTGTTTTTAGGAATGTTAAATATCATTGTTTCTTAATCTTCATGGGCAGTTTCTTTGCATATTTTGTGTTCTGTGTTATATTACATAGGAATGCAGAACAATTCCCTATATAACTAAGCAGTTTTAATTTACTGTTTCATATGGCCAGGAGAATGATCTACAATAGCTATATTTTTGGTTTTGAATGAATGAGCTTATTAAGTACCTAGCAAACAAAGGTAAAAGAACAAATAGCAAGTAGCAGATAGATAGCAAAACCTCATCAAATCAGGGCATCCACACATCCAGCAGGAAGCAGATGGGGAAGCCAAGGCGGTCAGCGAGAGTTCTGACGGATGAGCTGCCTCATGGATGAGCTTCCCATGGTTGAATTTCTGACTCTCTTTTCCTGGCAGCCACCTCAAGGGTAGGAATGGTTCATCTTCTAGCTGTTCTCAAGAACACGTGTTTTTCACTCGAGCTGTTTTGCTCTTCTCTCCATCTCTGAGTTAGGTGGCCCTCCCATCCCTGGACAAGGGCTCTAGAAGATACATTTAAGACAAACAGGTTTGGGTCTGGAATAGGGAATAGCTTCCAGAGCCAACTTCTCAGTGAACTCAAATAGCACATGACAACTTACCAATACAGTGTGTACAACATTTGTTTAAAAAGAATGGCCAAGGAAAACAAACAAGCTTTGCCAGGTATGCTTGTTCATGTCTGTAGGCAGACTTGGGAGGAGGATCTCGATTACTGTACGTTTGAGGCCCACCTAGGCTGTGTGTGTGTGTGTGTGTGTGTGTGTGTGTGTGTGTGTGTGTGTTCCAGGACAGCCTGAGCTACAATTTGAGACCCTGTCTACCCTGTCAACTTATAACCACCCCCCCCCCCAAAAAAGAGAATCATTGGTCTATATGGCGTAAATTTCCAAGTCAGTTTTTGTTTTGTTTTGTTGTCCTGCTCTTTAGACCAGGCTGAATTTAAAACCAGAGATCCACCTGCCTCTACCTCTGAGTGCTAGGATTAAAGGCATATACCACCACCACCTGCTTCAAGTCAGGTTTTTATTTCTGTTTTCATTAGCTTATTATAATCTGTAATCCAATTGACAGGTCCTTACCGCTAAACATATAGCTTCTCTATGCGTTTTGACTTTTTCCAAATGTTTATTTATGGGTATTGCCTGCATGCATGTCTATGTATGATATGCTTGCAGTGTCTGCAAAGACCAGAAGAGGGCGTCAGATCCTCTGGGACTGGAGTTTCAGATGGTTGTGAGTTGTAGTGTGGGCGCTGGTGCTTGAACCCTGGTCCTGAAAGAACAGCCAGTGTTTCGCCACCTCACCGTCAGTCCCCTCAGATTTTCTCTCCCTGGCTGTCCTGGAACTTGCTCTGAAGACCAGGCTGGCCTGGAACTCACAGAGATCCGCCTGTCCTCACCTCTAAGTGCTGGGATTAAAGGTGTGGGCCACCACCTCTCTCAGCAGGTCTTCTCACTTGCTGAGTCATCTCTAGTCCTGTGAGTTTTGACTCTTTGCAAACCGTGGCAGTGGGCATCCTTGTAAATGTATCTTTGCGTACATGTGCCAGTATTCCAGATCATGTCTTACTGTTTTTCCCTGCAGATGTTATGGAAGCAAGTTCACAATTACCCAATGTTTAACCTCCTTATGGACATTGACTCCTACATGTTTGCATGTGTGAACCAGACTGCTGTATATGAGGAACTTGAAGATGAAACGCGAAGACTTTGTGATGTCAGACCTTTTCTTCCAGTTCTAAAACTAGTGACTAGAAGTTGTGACCCAGCAGAAAAATTGGACTCAAAAATTGGAGTCCTTATAGGAAAAGGTAATTTAAAAGTTTTCAGTATGAAGTCTCACTTTTATCTTTGTTCTGTGTGTTAACATGTAACTATATTCTAAGATACTATTTTCAACATTTTGTCGTGGACTAATATTAATATGTTCAGGGTTTGAGAATAAGCTCTGTGAGAACTGAAGGTTGAATGTCTAGACACATCTCTAGCAATGTGATCTTGCCACAGCACCCAAGGGCTTGCATTTTATATGTCTTTTTCTGTATTATTGATTTATTTTTATTTACAAAAGTATTGGTCTTCAATTAAAAATTATTTTTCTCAATGGAAAAAAAATAATTGTTTCTTTATCTCAGATAATTTGAGAATTTCCCCACTACATGGTCTTATATAATGACCCAGATTGGTTTCTGTTTCACTATGTAGACCAGGCGAGGTCTTGAAATTGTTGTCCACTGAAGTGATGAGTGATGATGCATACCTTTAATTCCAGCACTCTTAGAGGCCAGACTGGTCTACACAGCATGGTACAGGCCAGCCAGGGGATACATAGTGAAACCCTATCTCAAACAGATAGGTTGAAATTGCCATCCTTCTGCCTCAGCCACATGGGTTCAGATATTGGAGGCATGCATTACCTTACTTGGTTGAGAAACCCTTTCCTAAGAGATGATTTTTGTTTTAATTTTATAAACTACCCATAATCCCCTATAATATGAACTTATTGTTTACCAATTAAGACCATAAGTTGATAGATGTTTCTATAAACTAATTCATATTGTTGGCAAAGTTTTGCTCTTTTACTGGTTATTTTTAATTAGAAGTTATCTTTGTATCAAGTAAAGATATATCCATGATTCCTTGAAAATTATTTCTAGGGGCTGGCTGATGATTTATGAATCCCTGGGCTCCATTCAAGCAAACAAACAATAATGGGCAGAGTGCTCATGCTGGAAGGGTCAGGGGTTCAAAGTCATCCTCAGCTAGTTGAAGGATAGCCAAGGGCTACACAAGACCCTGTCTAAAAATTAAAAAAAAAAAAATTAAAAATTAAAAAAAGAAAGAAAAGAAATTCTGGAGAAAGTTAAGAACATAGAGGAATTAATTCTCTTGCTATAGAAATCTTAGCAGACAAGATTTAATGTCTGTCAATACTTTAGAGAAAGTGCTGATCCGATTTAGGAGCTACACGGTGTTACTAAGGATGGGCCTTGAAGATTAATCCCAAATCAGAAAGTCCCTTGGAGCTTTTTGGATTTGACTATCTACTTTGGTGAGATTCATTACAGTAGCATAATATAGTACCACCCCCTTTAAGTTAGCTTTTCTTTGGGGGGTTGGATAACTTAGTATGGTGCTTTCCTGGCACCCCAAATTTTTTTTATTACATTTATTTATTTATTTGGGTGATTGCATGTGTGCGTGCGTGCGTGTGATTGAACTCGGGTCTTCAGCCTTGATGGTCAGCATCTTTATCCACTGAGCCATCCTGTAGGCCCAAACTTTGGTTGCTCTTAATGGTCATTTTAATCTCAGATGTGAATTAACTAGCCACCACTAACTGTACCTAAGCTCACCAAATTCAGTAAATAAAAATATAGGAAATACAAATATTACATAGGATATGGTTGCTGAAACATGTCTTCAGGATCTCTCTGCAGTGTGATTGAGCTGAGTGTTGTCTTCTCATCTGGCAGCCTTTACCCCACTATAGCACCAGGGTCTGATGCAAAGCAGTTGGTGCTGCATTCCATGCAGTATCTTGTGGCTTATTGCATCTGCGTTTTGTGTAGTGTGCTCTGCAGGTTGACTAAGATAAAAACAGTATTTGTGGCACAAAGTAAGCAGTTCGTGTGCTCTTAGCTGTTTTATAAATTTTGTGTGGTAGCAGATCTGGCAATTCTTTGAGCTCATATGCTGAAAGGTAGTTTTTATGAAGGAAGTCTGTGCTTTAGAACAAGTCCTCACTCTTCCTACCTAAGGGGTCGGTGCCTGCAGTTGCTGCTCTCTCCATAATGACTATATCCAGGGCTGGGTGAGGTCATGCCTCCTGAGAAAACAATAAACAATTACTTCAGTTTAACTTCAGGAACAAGGTTGCTGCCTCCTCTGTCCAAAGAAAACAATAGAACTTTTACAGCAGAACTGCCCTGAGCAGGCTAAAAATACCGTTTCCTCTAGGGTGATGTGCTTGACATTTTCTTTACAGTTTATTCTAAATAATTATTTAGGGAGTTGCTGTTTGTGCTCTGACTGCCCCCCATCTTGAAAGTGCATGCTCCCCTGCATTATTTTCTACAGCACCCTGTAAAATGGAATCACAGCCAGATGGGTTTTATCAGCAGTCTGAATGAATGTTTGAGCTGGGTCTGGTTTCGGAGCTTTGTAATCGCAGATGCTTGAGAGGCCAGGGAAGGAAGATCACAAGTTGAAGCCTTAAGGCTGCCTTGCAACTTGGTGAGACCTTGTCTCAGAATAAACATTTCAGAAGGGAGCTGTGACTGTAGCCCCATGCTAGAACACTGGCTTGAATTGTGCCAGGCCCTGGGTTCAGTCTCCAGCTTCATTATCACACAGCAACCCTCCCCCTAACCAGGTTTTGGGGTTGGTTTTGTTTGAGACTGGGTTAAGTATCTTGCCCAGGCTGGTATCAACTCTTGGCTTGAGTGAGCCTCCCATCACCACAGTCACTAGTGCTGACTGAGACTGGTCACTTGCCAGCTTGCCTGGCAGTATGTAGGAGTTTAGTAATATTTTTAGTGTGGCCAAACTTTTCTCATGCTTTTTAAATGTAATATTCGTCTATATATCATACACTGTTTTCTATCATTTTCCTAGGAAAAGGTATATTAGAAAATTACGTTTAAACTTAAATTACTTAGCCTAAGCTATTAATGGCATCTGTTTTTCCTTTCAGTGCCAGCCCTGGCATCCGACTGGCATCAGACTCAAAGCCCCATGAAGGCTAGGCAAGCTCATTATTTCTGAGTCATTCTGCAGCCCCAAACTTGTATTTATTTTTATAATTTTTAAAGTTTAAAAAAATTAATTGTATTTTAATGAAGTAGATTTTTTCATAGAATATATTCTAATTATGTCCCCCCACTCCTCCTAGATCCTCCCTACCTCCCTCCCATCCAAAGCCACCCCCTTTCTGTCTTGTTAGAAAACAAAAAGGTACCTAAAGGATAATAATAAAATATATAATAAACCAATTGGAATAGGATAAAGCAAACAGAAGGAAAAGAGCCAAAGAAAAAGCACAAGAAACACATATAAACACAGAGACACATGCTACCACCCACAGGAATCCCATAAAATACACACAAAGGACCTGAAAGGCTTTTTTAAAAAGCCTGACACAACAAAGAACCTCCAAGGATAAAGATGCCGCTGAGTTTGTTTTATGTTGGCCATTTACTGCTGGGCATGGGGCCTACCCTTAATAGGAGTTTCTTTCCCCAGCAAGACTCCCTTGTAGAAAACTAATTCTTTTTTTTTTTTTTTTTTTTTTTCTTTTTTTTTTTTTGTGACCTTGTTTTTTACTGGAACTTACTTTGTAGACCAGGCTGGCCTTGAACTAAAATAAGATCCCCCTGCCTCTGCCTCCTGAGTGCTGGAAATAAAGGCATGTGCTACCACCGCCTGGCATAGAAAATTATTTTTTTCTTTTGCAAGTAGTTATCAGTTAGAAATAGCTCTGGGCTAGGGATGGGGCACGTGTCCACTTCTCCTCTTATTCTAGGTCCCCATTTGGTGCAAACTTGAGCAAGCCCTGAGCATGCTGCCTCAGTTTCTGTGAGTTTGTAACTACATCAGTCCTGCTGTGTGTAGAGGGCCTTGTTTCCTTGGTGTCTTCCATCCCCTTTGGCTCTTACACTCTTTCCTCCTCTGTTTTTTGCAGGGCTCCTGAGCCCTGAAGGGAGGGATTTGATGGCGGGATCCTGTTTAGGGCTGAGTGTTCCAAGGTCTCTCACTCTCTGCATGTTGTCTGGCTGTGGATCTCTGTGTTTGTTCCCATCTGCTGCAGGAGGAAGCTTCTCTGATGATGATCTATGAGTATAGCAGAATATAATTAGGAGTCATTTTAATGCCACATTCCTTTAGTAGAACAGTAGTACTTGGTTTTCCTCTAGGTCCCTGGACGTCTAGTCTCAGCTCCTTGGTCCCCTAAGCAGTGTTGGGTATGGGATCCATCTCATGGAGGGTGCCGTAAAGCAAATCAGACACAGGTTGGTTATCTCACAAGCTTTGTGCTACCATCACCCTAGTCTGCTTTGCAAGCCGGACACAGCTATAGATCAAAGGGCTTGCAGCTGGGTCGGTGTCTGTCTTTCTCCTTCGGCAGCATGCAGAGTACCTTCTGGTACCAAGAACACTAGCCTATGGTAGTTTTATTTTTGAGACAAGGTCTTGCCGTGCCACTCACTCGGGCTGACCTGGAACCAGCTTATGTAGACCTTGCTGTCCTTAATGAGGTCATCCTGCCTTTACCTTCTAAATTTCTCAGATTACAGACATTGGTTTCCTCCCCCATTTACAAAATAATAATAATAGTGATAATAATAATTTTTTAAAAGACAGTCTCACTATGTCCTTCTGGCCGGAGTAAGCAGACACTTACTATGTAAAACACGCTGGTTGGTCTTAGACTCAGAGAAATCCACCTGCTTTTGCCACCATGCTTAGCCTTAGCCTCTGATTTTTAAAATATTACATTTTTATCGTTGTAAGTGTGTGGATTCATGAGTGCACAGTGCACATGTGCATTTTT
>CABHPP010123561.1:0-69722 GCA_902168425.1 Peromyscus attwateri
GAGCTGGGATCTTACAAAATTAAGTCTCCAAGATACAATTTAGCAGCCAATTTAGCAATTCCATTAGGAAGCACACTCATCTCATTAAAAACAGGAAGCTGACCTGTCTAGAACTTTACTAAGTAATCATAAAATGGGATTTTTCTAAAGTGCCATGCAATTTACTGTATACTATTCTTAAACTGAATGGGAAAGTTCCTTTTAGAAGGTTTTAAAGTACTCTAGTAGCGCTGTAAAGGCATGGGGAATCTAAGGACAGCCTGGTGGTAAGGAGTGCAATGCCAGTAAGCTCAGAGTGTTAGGAAACTGCAAAGCTGGGAGAGGTGCCTGAGGAAAGTGTTAGCCTGCTGCAGGAGCCTCTGTATTGCTTCCTACAAAGGTCTGGCTAGCTTCAGCATTCTTTCTTTCTTCTGGCCAGCACAGTTCTACAAGACTAATGACATCAGCCAGAAGCCAGTTTCTATGTCAGTTCAGCACCTGAGACCCAGTTTGAAGCATCCAGAGAATCAACCTTGTCACCTTCACAGTGTCACTCCAGTATATGTACTCTTCTCTGCTTTAGTTTCTTCTTGAACTATGACTCTACATGATCATGCTCAGGAGTATATATCTTAAATTGAGAATATGCTGGAATGTATTGCCCCAAGTGTCTAAACCATAGAACATGTGGAGGCTTCCCTATTAAATTTCTCAGTCATTCTTTGAGAGGGTTATGCCATGTTGGGAAACTGTGTTCTTTTGTGAGTAGACAATAAAAATCTCTTTCATGAGCTGGCTGTGCTTTTCAGCTTTAAACTGACCAAGTTGTGAATACATTGTATTTTCTTCCAACTTTGTGAATACATTCAAAGTATGATCTCTACAAATTACACAATTTGTAGAGCAGTATAGATTCAAGCAATATAGAAACTGAAATTAACCCATGAAATATGATGCCTAGATGGGTGCTGCCTCCACGTGCTTTCTTGGTGATTCTGCTCTGTTCTTTATCTTGCACCATAATTTTCATCCCGGGCCCATGTGGGAGCCATACTCTACTGCTTTCTTAGTAAGAATGCTCAGTCACATAAACCAAGCTGTCCTTTCTTCAACTAAGGCCCAGCAAGGAGCTACACTAGGGAGCTTTCTTATACCTCACCCATGTAAAAACACTCCATCACTAAGCCTCTCAGGAGATACCAGTAATCTCTGAAATTGAGTCACTTCATACCCTCTAGACCCAAATCAATACAGAGTATCTAAAGAACAGAGCAACAAATTCCTACTATCTACTCGAAATCAACCAAGTTTGGGCAACACTAAAAATCAGAACCAAATTCCCATTTAACTTAAACAGGCCAGGAATTCATACCAGACATACAATCAATGAACTATCTCTGCATGCCCAGAAGCCACAGGAAAACAAACAACATGAAAGACCAAGGCAATACTCCTTCAAAGACCACCATTTGAAGTACTCTTCAATGGGAATTAACTAGATGAATCCAGAGAAACAGAATTTAAAAGAAAAATTATAAACAGGATCAAAGTATTCAAGGTGTATAAAGAGTATACAAATACTGTGGAATGATGCTCCTGTACACTGTGAATGTGTGTTGCTCTCATTGGTTATAATAAAAGCTGATTTGGCCTATAGCCAGGCAGAATAAGGCTGGGCGGGAAAGCCAAACAGAGATATAGGGAGAAGAAGGGCAGAGGGGCAGAATCAAGAGAGTCACCAGCCAGACACAGAGGACGCAAGATGAGAATGCCATACTGAGAAAAGGTACCAAGCCATGTGGCTATAAACATAGATAAGAAATATGGGTTAATTCAAATGTTAGAGCTAGTTTAATAATAAGCCTGAGCTACCAGCTGAGCATTTATAATTAATATAAGCCTCATGGGGCTGGAGAGATGGCTCAGTGGTTAAGAGCACTGGCTGCTCTTCCAGAGATCCTGAGTTCAATTCCCAACAACCACATGGTGGCTCACAACCATCTGTAATGAGATCTGGTTTCCTCTTCTGGCCTGCAGGCATACATGCAGACAGAACACTGTATACATAATAAATAAATAAATCTTAAAAAAATAATTAATAAGATAAATAATAAATAATAAAAATAAGCCTCTGTTGGTAATTTGGGAAGCGACCACCAGGTATAATTAGGTGTATGGGACAGACACTCTGGTCAGTTTACACATAAATACCTGAAAGAACTTAAAGAGAGGAAGAAGAAACTTTTGAATGAAGTCCAAGAAAACACAAATGGCTCAATAAAATGGTGAAAATAATTCAGTATTTTAAAAGTGAATTCCACAGAAATAGAAATCCTGACAAAAACTGAAGCTGAAACTGGAAAAGAAAAAAAAAAATCAATAATCCAGGTATAGTGGTAAACCTCTTTAATCACAGCACTTGGGAGGCAGAGGCAGATGGATCTCTGTGAATCTGAGATCAACCTGAAGCCTAGTGTACATAGAGACAGCCAGGGAAAGAAAGAAAGAAAGAAAGAAAGAAAGAGAGAGAGAGAGAGAGAGAGAGAGAGAGAGAGAAAGGAAGGAAGGAAGGAAGGAAGGAAGGAAGGGAGGGAGGGAGGGAGGGAGGAAGGAAGGAAGGAAGGAAGGAAGGAAAGAAGGAAAGAAGGAAAGAAGAAAGAAGGAAAGAAGGAAGGGAGGGAGGGAAGGAGGGAAGGAAATGAATAACCCAATTATAAAAGCCAGTGGAGAGCCTTGCTGGTAGAATGGAACATGTAAAAGATAAGCAATCAAGACCTGAAAACAAAAATAGAGGAATTAGGCCACTTGATCAAAAAAATAAGAAAAACATTAGATACACAAAAGGAATATGCAAGAAATTTAAGACACACTACAAAAAACAAATCTATAAATTACAGGCGTAGAAGAAATAAAAGAATCCTGGGTCAGTGTCATAGACCAGTTCTTCATCAGGATCACAGAAGAAACTTCCTGAAACTAAAAAAAGACATTTTTCTACAGATAATAATAGGCACATTGAACACCAAATAGACATAGCATATAAAAATACAACTCCCCATACCACATTATAGTTAAATCACTGACTTAGTTACCTTTCTTTTTCTGTGATAAGACATCATGACCAAAGCAACTTACAGGAGAAAGAATTTATTTCAGGCTTATTAATTCAGAGGGTTAGAGTCCATGACCATCATGGCAGAGAACATGGCAGCAGGGAAGCATGGTTTTGGAATAATAACTGAGAGCTCATGTCTTGAGATACAACCATGAACAGAGAAAACTCACTAGAAATGGAGTGGGCTTTCAAAACCTCAAAGCCCACCCCCAGTGCCATACCTCCTCCAACAAAGCCACACCTCCTATCTTTCTCAAACAATTTCATCAACTGGAGACCAAACATTCAAATAGAGGAGCCCATGGGTACCATTCTCATTCAAACTACCATAATCTGTTGAGAAAAATGAAAGAATACTGAAAGCTGCAAGCCAAAAGCCACAAGTCATACATGCAGGAAACCAATCAGAATAACATCTGACTTTTAATTGGAAACTCTAAAAATCAAAAGAGCTTGGATCAATGTACTCCATATTTTAAACATCTAGAGATGTCAATCCAAACCATGGGAACCACAAAACACTATCTGCCATAGCTGAAGGAGAAAGAAAAACTTTCCACAGTACAAGCAAGCTAATAATTCATGTCCACCAAGTCAGCCTTACTGACAACATTAGAAGCAGTATTTCAGACTGAAAAGAGGAAGAAGCACAGACAAGAGACTAATACAAAGTAGAACTAAGAACACAAACAACAAAGAGAACAAAATTAACAGCGATCAACACACACTCCTAAAGAACTCTGAGTATTAATGCTATCATCTCCCTAATCAAAAGAAATAGGGTAGAGTGGATTAAGAAATAAAATCCATCTCTTTGTTGTCTATGAATCATAGGTACCTCCTTAAGAGAGTTCTTAGTTAGGGTTTTTATTGCTGTGAAAAAAACACCATGGCCATGGCAACAATTGTTCTAGGTGTCACAGCAATTAACACAGGGACCTGAGAACTTGACTTCAGGCTTCCCTGAGGAAAGATCCATGATAAAATAGCCAATCTACCTGTTAACTTGATGTCATGAGGAAAACCTATCAGAAGTCAGGAGAGAACAGAGCAGGACAACTAGTCTAACTTTGAGGATCAGAGAAGTCTTCCCTGGTAATATTGGGGCTACACATTGAGAAAAAAATGAATGAAAATTAACTAAGCAAAAACAGTAGAAAGTTGTGCTGTGAAAATAATTAACCATTGATGCTGAGATTCAGAGAAGGCAATAAGTATGCATGATGAATTATAATAACTTGGGCAGGCCAAACCACAGAAAGCCACAGGGGCCATGTGAAAAATTGTTTTCCTTGTCCTAAGTAAATAAGTTTTAAAAAATATCAGAAGAGAGCTACTGGTATGTCAAATTTCACTCTAAATCCTGATTAGCCTCAATTATCTGTTGTGTTACAACCATCTGAGAGAAGCCTCAAATGAAAAATTGCCTATGTCAGACTGGCCTGGAGGCATGTGCGTGTAAGAGTGTCCTAATTAGTAATCAGTGTACCCAGCCTACTGTAGGCCATATCTGCCCTGGGCAGATGATCCTGGGATGAGTGAGAAAATGAGCTAGGCATGAACCTGTGAGGCGAGCCAATGGGAAAGCCAGCCAGCAAGCAGCATCTTCTGTAATCCATCCTGTACTTCCTTTGTTATGAGTTCTCTAGCTGGAGATGATGTTTCATGGAATAGCAAGCAGTCTTCCCTTCAAGGCCCTGCCTTAAGCTCTTGCCCTGACTTCTTCCAGTGATAGACGGTAACCCGAAGTATAAAATGAAATAAACACGTTACTCCCCTATACTGCTTTTGGTCAGATTGTTTTATCACAACAACATAAAACAAGTTAGAACACCCTGGAGGGACTATAGAGAATTATAGATAAGTGGCACAGCATTATTAGAATAAAAGTGGCTTGGAATGGCATGGTGTTAGCTGTAGAAATGGAGCCTGTTAAGACTGATCCTTTCAGTTCAAACTTTTCCCCTAGATTGTGATTTAAACATAGAGAAGAAACAAGTATGGGACAGAAAAAAAGGACTAATGAGTTAAAATGTTATCAAAATATACTAGAAACCAGCCTGGAGTCAAGAATGCTGAATGTGAAGCAAGGTGAGGTAGTGCACACCTGTAATACCAGCACTTGGGAAGCTGAAGGAAGAGAACTGGGAATTCTAGGCCACCCTGGTCTACAAAATCTCTGCCTCAAAGCAGTATGGAAGTATTTGTTATGTAGATAAAAACTATAATAAAAGTTCCTTCTTCATTTCCTTTCACTATTGGTGTCAGCAGTGAAACTACAGAATTACAGCTAAATACTGCCTCCCTCAGCAGCCTGAGGAGTTCTCCTAGAGCAGCAGTTCTCAACCTGTGAGTTCTGACCCCTGTGGGGGTCACCCAAGACCATCTGCACATCAGATATTTACACTACAAATTATAAAAGTAGCAAACTTACAGTTATGAAGTAGCAACGGAAATAATTTCATGGTTGGGGTCACCACAACATATGGAACTGTATTAAGGGGTTGCAGCACTAGGAAGGTTGAGAACCACTGAGTTTTTAACAACTTTACACAAATCAAACCAGGATTTCTGGCTTCAAGACTGAAAAGAATTTCAGGACGAGACAGTTTATGAACATGGTTAGAAATTCCACTAAAGATATTTTAGTTTAAGCTTGAGCACAAGGTTGATGAGAGTGGCAAGTAAGGCACATCCAAATGGGAGCCTGTGCTTCCCAGGGGAGAGGAGGGGAAATTCAGGTGACCTAGACATGGGGTTGGGCTCTTGGAGGGAGAAGTCATTGTTGTAGGATTAGCCATACTTATCATTTTAGTGGCTCTCAGGCAACATGTCAAAAAGTTGCTAAGAAGTTCTGTATCTTTTTCCTTTTTCTGTATCTGGAAATGTCTTGGATACTACAATGTAAGACCACAAATGTCTTGGATTGGAACTACAGTCTGAGAGCAGGAAACCAGGAGCCACTACGAGTTTAATAAGTAAATGTCCAGTCCCTACAGATAGTGGTGCTAACTAGTTTTTAATGTCCGTTTGACACAAGGTAGAGACATTTGGGGAGAGGGAATCTCAACTGAGAAAATATCCCTCACCAGACTAACCTACAGGTAAGGTTATGGTCCATTTTCCTGATTGATAATTGATGTGGGAAGACCCAGCTTACTGTGGGCAGTGTCATGTCTAGGTTGGTGGTTCTAGATGCTATAAGACAGCAAAATGAACAGATCATGAGGAGCAATTCAGTAATAACATTCCTCCAAGGCCTTTGCACCAGTTCTTACCTACAGGTTCCTGCCCTGACTTCCCCCAGTGATGTGGAAATAGCTGAAATAAGCACTTTCCTTCTCCAGTTGATTTTGATCATGGTGTTTCACCACAGCAAAAGAAACACTAACTGAAAGAGAAATTGGTATCAGGTTATGGGGTATCGCTGAGACAGACCTGACCATATGTTTTGGGGTGGATGGTTGTGGCAATTGAACTTTGGATGGAAAAGCCATTGAGTGCTCAGTGGGCTGTTCTGTGGGAGCTTAGAAGATAAGAATGCTGAGAGAAGTAGAGACCGTGGAGGCCTGGCTTGTGAAGTGTCAGAGGGAAGTCTGAGACTACTTCAAAGACTACATCAGGGCCGTTTCTTTGATAGCTTGAGTTAAGAACCATTAAAATGAAATGTTTGCTTTGCTGGAGCAATTGATTACGGTCAACTGGGGCTGAAGAATCAGATGTGATTTAAAAAGTGTCTGCATCATTGAGGTGAAATCTTCTGGGAAGTGGTTCCTCAGAGTCAGCACACAGACATTGTGCGTGGTCCAGAGAGGGCCAAGGCTCTACCATGTGCTGGCAGCCAAACTTGGTAATGTGTAAGATTTTCTCTGGAGACACTGGTTTTGAAGATATTAAGAGTCATGCAGAGCAGCTGAGGGTTGCCACCAGGAGATTCCACTGGTGAAGATGCAGGATTAAAGTGGTCATGGAGTGAAGCTGAGGATCAGCACCATGTGACAGGGTCACAGTCCCTGAAGAGAACCTGAGAGCCTGTTGGTGAGGGTGCAGTCCAGTGGGGTGAAATGGAGAGCCAGTGTCATTGGATGACCATCCATGACAGTAACAGCTATGGAGTGAAGTCGGCATGAGCCTCGGAGACAAGCTGCATGTGCTACGTACGGATCGCAGAGCTGGAGGAATGCCGTTCTCTAAGCCCTTCAGAGCCTAGAAAACTGACACCGAACTTTATCATTGGACTTTGGTTTTGATTTGATTTGATTGTGATTGTGATTCTGGTTCTTATTTTTCTTATTTAATTGAAATGAATTTTCCCATAAAATATGAAATTCTGATTATGGTTTTTCCTTCCCAACTCCTCCCAGATCCTCCCCACATCCCCACCTATCCCAATCTACACTTAGTATTTCTCCCTCTTATTAGAATACAAAAAGGCATTTGAAATAAGGAAGTATTCTTTAGGATGATAGACATGTGAACTCACTGAGGTTGTGACAGTACTCACAATACTTACACAAGGTCAAACCGGACAAAATCCCAGCATGAAGAATTGGAAAATGAAACAAAGCCCCGCCTCTAACCAAGAACCGGCTATTTGCAGTTGATAAATGTGGAGAAAGGGAAATCAGTTTTCTCTAGTGGGATGTCACTGGGTATATCACACTCTAGGGCAGGCCCTATGCCCAGGAGTAAATTATAATCCACTCAGTTTGTTTCATTTGTCTTATTGTTTGCTTTGACCTTTGTTTTTTTATGAATTTTTTTGAGAGAGAAGGAGAGAGAGAGAGCGCATGAAGTGGGGTAGGTAGGGAGGTTGGGATGATCTGGGAAAAGTTGGGGAAAGTAAAAAATAACATCAAATATATTGTGTTTAAAAATATTTAATGAAAAAGTTTTCAAAAGGAGAAATATTTTACTTGTCTTTTCATAAATTTTACGGGAACCCACAGTTATGAGATGTCAGAATTTTATAAAGACTTTGAATATTTTAGAGAAAATTTGAACTTTGGAAGTGTCTTTGGATACCTCAAAGAGACTGAACTAAAGTGTTTGAATTTTTAGGAACTGTGTGACTTTTAAAAATTGGAATGTTTTATACTGTAATATTGATATTCCTATGAGGCCTTGGGAATCAGCAAGAAAGCAAAGGCTATCGGTTAACAGTATGTGTTTATGTGGCAAGTTAACAAGGCACCACTTGTGCTGGCTAGTTTTTAATGTCCGCTTGATATGGTCTATAGTTACTCTGGAAGAGAAACTCTCATTTGAGAAAACGTCCCCTACCAGCTTGGCCTGGTGGAAAGCTTGTGGTTCATTTCCTTGATTGATAATTCATCTGGGAGGGCCCAGCTCACAGTATGTGGTACCACACTTGGAATCATGCTCTTGGGTGTCATAAGAAAACAGGCTGAGTACAGTAAGGAATTATGTTTTTCCAGCAGAGTGGTGGTAGAATATTTTTTTCTAAGGTCCAAGACCTTTCTGGCCCCAAGAATCTGGCTAGGTTTCCTGTACCAGGCTTGCTATCCATCTTGCTGAGGGGGCCCTAAGTCCACTTAGAGGGCTGTTGGTAGTCACTGGCATGTGAGCTCCACTTCTTGCACCTTTATGCTTATTTTGGCAAGCTGGCAATTGTTGTAGTTCATAGGTGTTGCAGCTGGGGAGGACTGTTCAGTTGCTTCCCACCCTTGGTAGCTTGCGTGGTATTTTCTGGAACTATGAAAACTAGACCATAGGAAAGAGGCATTCTAGGGAGAGGAGAATTAGCCTTTCCCAGTGATGAGGCCCCTTCCAGGTTGTCAGATGTAGAGTTGTCAGCCTTGAAATCATATATATACCGACAACAAAAATGGACTCAACAGGTGGTATTCATGTGTATTGGCATCTACACACACATACGCAACAAATATTATCAAATGAAAGAGGCTGTCCACTTAGGAGTGGATGGTTATGGAAGGGGTTGGAGACAGGGAAACTGGGAGGGGCTAGATGAAGAAAGGGGAGTGGGTAAGTGATATAATTCTATTTCAATTCAAACAATTTAAAATATTAAAAAAAATAAAAGAATTTTGAGCAAGTCATGAGGAGCAAGCCAGTAAGCAGCACTCCTCTATGACCTGTGCATGATTTCCTGTCTCTAGGTTTCTGTACTCTTTGAGTTCCTGCCCTAACTTCCCTCAGTGATTGATTGTGATGTTGTTGAATTATAAGCTCAAACAAACCCTGTCCTCTCTAACCTGCTTTTAGTCATGGTGTTTTCTCATGGTAATAGGAACCCCAGCTAAGATAATGGGGTTTCTAGTGAGATTCTTAGAAAACTTCAAGTTTATGGCTGACAAGGTAGAAAGGCTCACACAGTAGGTGTTTGTGCTGGAATTCTTGTTTCTCTGCTGGTCAGAGGTTAAAAGCACATTCTAGGGTGAAGGGCTCTTTTCTTCTCATGTGCTCATTTTCTCTGCCTTTCTACCTTACCTTAGTATAGTATAGTATAGTATAGTATAGTATAGTACAGTGTAGTGTAGTGTAGTATAGTATTGTATAGTATAGTATAGTATTGTATTGTATTGTATAGTATAGTGTAGTGTAGTATAGTATAGTGTAGTGTAGTATAGTATAGTATAGTATAGTATAAGTGTAGTGTAGTGTAGTGTAGTATAGTATAGTATAGTATTGTATAGTATAGTATAGTGTAGTATAGTATAGTATAGTGTAGTATAGTATAGTGTAGTATAGTATAGTATTGTATAGTATAGTATAGTATAGTATAGTATAGTATAGTATAGTATTGTATAGCATAGCATAGCATAGCATAGCATAGCATTGTATAGTATAGTATAGTATAGTAGCTTGGACAACTATGTTTAAGTATAGTGTGGTAGCTAAGAGTACACGATCAATGTTTAACAACCCCCTCAGTGTATATATATGTATATATATATATATTATTAACAATAAGAGTAGCAAAGCATATTTATAAATCTTTTTAACTCAAGAAGCGGCCGGGCGGTGGTGGCGCACGCTTTTAATCCCAGCACTCGGGAGGCAGAGCCAGGTGGATCTCTGTGAGTTCGAGGCCAGCCTGGGCTACAGAGTGAGTTCCAGGACAGGCTCCAAAGCTGCACAGAGAAACCCTGTCTCAAAAAAAAAAAAAAAAAAAAAAAAAGAGCTAGTACCCTCGTAATTCCATATTGAATATGTGGTGCTGTTTAGTTAAGAGTTTCTCTGAGCACTTAGCTTCAGGTAAGTTAAATGGATAGCATGTGATACAGATTCCAGATTTGAAAGAACAATCTTAATGGATTGAAACAGAAGTTGATAAGTTCTAACCTACCTTCTGTTACCACTGCTGGGCAGTTAATAATACATATGTATCAGTCTGGTCAGTCAAATGTATTTCTTAAATTGGTGTGAAGAGGTTTTGTGTGTGTGTGTGTGTGTGTGTGTGTGTGTGTGTGTGTGTGCGTGTATGTGTGTGTGTGTGTGTGTGTGTGTGTGTGTGTGTGTGTGTGTGTGTAGAGGGGCAGCAACTTCCTGATCCTTTCTAAAATATTGTTTTGTTTCTGTTTTATAAAGAAATTCAAATAGTGTGTGGCTCAGCATCCAATGCAATGGTTGCTTAGAACAACTCTCAGGAAGACCTTTATTTACAATAGAAGCATTGGCTTACCAAAGTCTGTGTCATTGTTACCATTTTATCCACTAGTAAAGAGTGAACTATTACTAATAAAATAACCTAACAGCTTGGTATGGCTTATTATTTAAGGTTTCAAATCAAAATCAATATGGCTTCATACAGTAAAGCCTAGGCAGAGTTTAAAATGCTGAATGTACATGAATTATGCAACTGTATAAGGCATGCAGCCAGGGGTATATTGTTAGTAAATCAAATGCCATAAATATAAAACCACTCCAATATCTTACTTGAGGTGACTGGAGCTACTGCCCCATGTAAAACAATATTAACACAGAACATATTGAAAAGCATTATATGTTTTGAATAATGTTTCTATGTGTAGCTGTTTGAAATGGTCCACTGAGTGTAAGATTACTAAAAGCTAAAGTAATGATGACTAAGAACTCCAAGCAAGTCATTTAGCACTTTAGCCAAATACTTTCTGGTTCAATACCAATTATGATCAAATTGTCACTTTGGGACTGAAAAAAAACTAAAACCGGAGTTTTGTCTTTCCATTAAATCATAATCTGCCAGGTAATTTGTATGCACAACCACAACAATGCAGAACAATCAAGGAACACTGTAAGAGCACAAGACCTCTCATCGAACTGGTCTGCTTTACTGTCCTTACAAAGGCATAACGAGTCTTTCTGTCACATCAGCCAGCTCCCAAATAACAACGCAGAGACTACTTATTGACTGTGAGAGCTCAGCCTATAGCTTAGGCTTGTTCTTAACCAGCTCTTATAACTTAAAGTAACTCATTTTTTATTAATCTTTGTTCTATCATGTGGCATTACCTCTCTTTCATCTTGCAACTCCTGTTTCCTGTCCATGTCTCCTGGCATCTCTGCTGCCCTCTTTTTATCTCCTCTTCTTCCTTTCTCTCCTTGTAAATCCTGTCTATACCTCCTGTGTAGCTATTGGCCGTTCAGCTTTTTATTAATGCCAATCACAGCAATACATCTTCACACAGTGTACAAATATCCTGCAACACAAATGCTCAAAAAATTACTTGTGATGGAGTTTTTGTGATGTATGAAACCCTCCACATTTATCTGTTCACCAACTTAAGTAGGCATCTTAATATATAATAATATATTCTCCTGAAGTTAATTTGTCATAGACTATAAGAACTGAAACTTCATCTAGACAAAAATCCATCTTTTCAAAGTTATAAAAACTTGGCTTCTTTTTGTAGGGTAACAGGTAATGATAGTCATCTCAAATAAAATATACATGTCAAACAAATATTAATATATTTAATTTTAATGTAATATATACAAACAACATAATCATATATAATATAGTACAAATTTATTATTTTACTAATGCAGATGTACATATGTGTATATATTAATTGCATAAGTGACACAACTAATTTTTTCATAATCATCAATTGTCAATTGTACAGTATTGGAATAAATTACCTTTGGACCTACGGCAATAATTTGCCAAAAGAGTGCTTGATGTGTACTGTAAACCCTGTGAAGAAAGTAAGTTACTTTAAACAGTATGAAAAGAATATCCATTAGTGATCAGACTTTTAGGATGTGAAAATGTAGTATCTTCTAGGCTAAGTAATACTCATTTACAAGTGGTCACATTTTCTGTAGAGTATATCAATGTAAATAGTTTAAGGAACTCACATTTGTACAATGCAGGAGCTTACAGAACACTATCATCTTCTACTTCATTCAAAATAGAGTAAGTTAAAAATAGTTATTTACCACTGAGGAAGCAAGAGATTAGATAGCCTCAGCAGAATGAGCTTTGAGACTTGATAGAACTTAAATATGATTCTTTTATATCAAGAATTTATTAGGCCCCACCATCAAGGTGGACTATCTTTTTGCCAAGATTAATCCCCATTCTGATATTTCCTTGTGGGCTACATAAATGATAAAAATCTTTGACTCTCTCTGTGCAAACCATAGACTTACATTATATTTTATTCATACTGTAAGCTGTCTCGGACGAGACATGAAACTGCTGGAAAAGGCAGAGAGCAAATTGGATTTTTAGACTAGTACAGAAGGCTGCTTTCAGAAATCTCTCAGAGTGAAAACAAAGAACGAGCGCTTCCTTGTGAAAAGCAATAAGACAGATGGGTACATATGAAACTTGCACAGCTACAGCGGGATGTGCAAGAAAACAATCTTTCTCAGAAAGTAAAAAGTAATTGCACATTACCCTCTGTTTAGTATAACACTTTCTTGCTAAAACTTCTATATATTTTTACCTTTCTTCTCACTCTATTGTTACTGTATTTTCTTCAGGTTAACACAGACAGGATATTCCTTGGCAGAACAAGAAGTCATAATAGTGATTTGATATTACTAGGAAATAAATCATTGAAATGCATAGCCTTACAATATGGGGGTTCAGATTCCAGAGAACTTTGAGCTGAGCCTTTGCCTTCACATTTTCTTCCACACTCTTCTGCTCAGCAGCTTTCATTTCAAGAGGCAGTTATTTGGAACCACATACACCTATAAAGGTGAAATCTCATTTTCCCTATACACACTAACCAGTCGACTTCAGTTAATTAATGCATGTGGTAGAGTTTTCTGGAAAACAGAGTGTCAAAAGTCATTTTGCGCCAAACCTACTTCACTTACTCACCTCTTGATTCAGTGTTCTAAGTGTCCTCAATTATTCTTTATGTATGAATAGCCACTAAAAGAACTACTTCATCTTTTTCTGAACTGAACAGTTTTGTGCATTTTTGTTAAATTCTTATATTCAATATTCTCTTGTTCAAATTCAACTCTCTAACAAGTTATTTACAGTGATCCATCTATAAGTAAGGTTTCACATTTGTTCTATCATGTAAACTTCATTTACTTACTCAATAAGGAGGAGAATCCTGTGTGTGTATCTGGTATATACTTCTAAACAGAAAAGAAGATTTGACAAACAGTATTTGATAGGTGCTAACAGCTATTGAGAATTTTGGGTTTTTTCTTATTGTTGTTGATTGTTTGTTTAATTTTCTTAGCTGATGATTTATTGTGTTTCCCTATTCAGTATCTTTTATTATTAAATTTGATTTTTAGATTTAAATATATTTTGATCATATTCTTCCCCTCCCCCTAGTCCTTCCAGATCCTCTTCCCTGACTCTTTTCAAAAACAAACAAAAACTCAGTACAAGAACAAAATCACCCAAAACTAAAAAAAAAATAAAATACCACTCAAAAAGAAAACAAAACAAAAAAATCTACCAAACTGTAACCAAATAAAAGAACACACACACACACACACACACACACACACACACACACACACACACACACACAAATGGGGAGTACATTATATGTTGGTTAACTACTCCTGAACATGAGGTTTGCCCTGCAGTGGCTGATATATCCAGTGTCACTCTGTTGGAGAAAACTGTTTTCCCTCTCCCAGCAGGTGTAATTGACAGTTCAGCTGTTAACCCTTACCGTAGTGGCTAAGTTTTTGTTCATTTATTCATTGATTCATTTTTTTTAAGACTTCAACAAAATCAAATATAATGATACAAAGCAAAAACTATCACATCAAAGTTGGACAAGACAAACCAACAGAAGGAAAAGAGCTCAAAAGAAGGCACAAGAATCAAAGATCCACTCTTTCCCATACTCAGGAATCCCATAAAAAAAAAAAAAAAAAACTACACTGGAAGCTGTAAGTGCAGAGGACCTAGCGCAGTCCTGTGCAGGCTCTATGCATGCTACTTCAGTCTCTGAATTCACAGGAGCCTTGGTGATGTTGATTTAGAGGGTATTGTTTTCTTGATGTCCTCCATCCCCCCTCTAGCTTTTATCCTCTTTCAATCTCCTCTTCCACAGGGTTCCCTAAGGTCCGAGGGGGAGGGATTGATGGAGACATCCCATTAAGGACTGGGTGTTCATAGATCTCTTATACTTTTTGTTCCCATCTGCTGCAGGAGGAAGCTTCCTCTGATGATGGCTGAACAAGGCACTGATTGATGAGTATAGCAGAATATCATTAGGAGTCATTTTATTGCTACAATTTTTCTTTTTTTAGACTAGTATTATTTAGTTTTATCCTAGGTCCCTGCTTGGCTATGTAGTCTCAGGTTCTTGGTCACCCAAGCAATGACCAACCACTCAATTAGATGTAACCCAATCCCAGGACTGGAAGCTTCATTTGATGACAAGAGGTAGTCAGTTAGGACTCTATCTCTACCATAATTTGGTGATTCCATTTACATTGCCTTCATGTATGTATATATTTTAGGATGTTTCTAGTACATTAGGTTGCCATACTACCCATCAAATGCTCCTTAATTTTAGCTGTCTCTTCCATATTCCTCCCACAACCCCCTTTTCCTTCCTTCTCCCTACTTGATCCTACCATTCCAACCCCTTTCCATCTATATCTGTCTATTCTATTTCCCTTTCCTAACACAATCTATCTATTTACCTCTAGCCCCTTACTCTATACCAGCCCTCTATGATACTATAGATTGTAGCTTGGTTATCATTTACTTAACAACTATTATCCACATATAAACAAATACATATCATTCTGGATCTGGGATACCTCAGTCAGGATGATTTTGTTCTACTTCCATAGAATAAAATCATTTTTGCAAGTTTCATGTTGTCATTTTTTAAATTGCTTGGTAATAGTCCATTGTGTAAATGTACCACATTTTCTTTATCCATTCTTCTATTGAGGAACATCTAGATTGTTTCTAAATTCTGGCTATTATGAATAGAGTGGCAAAGAACATGGCTGAGCAAATGTCTCTGTGATAGGATAAAGCATCCAGTGATGGTATGAATAAGAATGGCCCCATAAGCTCATATATTTAAATGCATAGTCATTAGGGAACTGCACTATTTAGGAGAGATTAGGAAGTATGGTCTTGTTGGAGTAGATATGGCCTTGTTGAAGGAAGCATGTCACTGGGGGTGGGCTTTGAGGTTTTAAAAGCCTAAGCCAGGCCCAGTAGCTCTCTTTTCCTGCTGCTTATGGATCCGCATGTAGAACTCTTGGCTACTTCTCCAGCACCATGTCTGCCTGCATGCCACTATGCTCCCCACAATGGTGACAATGGAATAAACCTCTGAACCTATAAGTCAGCTCCAATTAAATGCTTTCCTTTATAAGAGTTGTGTGGTCATGGTGTCTCTTCACAGCAATAGAACACTGACTAAGACATGTCCTTGGACTATATGCCAAAGAGTGGTCTAGCTGGATCTTGAGGTTAATTGATTTCTCTTTTCCTGAGAAACCACAACACTGATTTCCATACTGGCTATTGGAGTTTGCACATCCATCTGCAATGGGTGAGTATTCCTCTTTCTCCACATCCTCTCCAGCATAAGCTGTCACTTTTTTTGATCTTAGCCATTCTAACAGGTGTAAAATGAAATTTCAAAGCAATTTTGATTTGCATTTCCCTAATGGCTAAGGCTATTGAATATTTCTTAGTGTTTCTCAGCCATTTCAGTTTCATCTACTGAGAATTCTGTGGGGTTGTACCTCATTTTTAATTGGGTTATTTGTTTTCTTGATATCCAGGTTCATGGGATCCTTTTATATTTTAGATATTAGCCATCTATAAGATGTGTATTGGTGAAATTTTTTCCTACGCTGCAGGCTACCACTTTGTATAAATGATGGTGATGGTGTCTTTTGCTGTGCAGAAGATTCTGTTTTGACAGGTCACATTATTTTAGTGCCTGTGCTAACAGTGTTCTGTTCAGAAAGTCTTTTTCTGTGCCAATAAGTTCAAGGCTATTCATCACTTTCTCTTCTATCCAGTTCAGTGTGTCTGGGTCTGTGTTGAGGTCTTTGATCCATTTAGAGTTGAATTTTGTGCAAGGTGATAAGTATGGATCGATTTAATTCTTCTATATGCAGCCATCCAGTTTGACCAGAACCATTTGTTGGTGATCTTTTTATCCAGTGTGTATTTCTTTATCAAAAACCAGGTGTCCGTAGGTCTGTGGGTTAATGTGTAGTGGGTAGCCATTCCAGCTTTGATCTGGAAGTTCCAACCCCCATTGAGGCTTCGACAACTGTCACACCTACAAGGCGGGGCCAAGGGAGGACCCTGGAGACCCGAGAGCTGGATGGGCCAGCTTTCTCTCTGTTCCAGGACCCTGGACAGTGGAGGTTGACCGTGCAAAGCTCCAGAGAACACCGCTGGACTGCGATACACCTTCCCCAGACCCTGCGCCCTACCTATCCCTTCATTTGTAAGCTACCCACTAAATAAATCTTCCTTTTAACTACATGGACTGGCCTTAATAATTTCACCAATATTAATGTCTGGGTCTTCAATTAAATTACATTGATCAAGATTTCTGTTTTGTGCCAATACCATGGAGTTTTTATTACTGTAGCTCTGTAGTACAGTTTAAAATCAGAGATGATGATACCTCCAGTTGTTCTTTTATTATTCAGCATTGCTTTTAGCTATTCTGGTGTGTGTGTGTGTGTGTGTGTGTGTGTGTGTGTGTGTGTTTCCCTATGAAACTGAAATTGTTATTTCAAGGTCTGTGAAGAATGAAGAATTGTATTGGAATTTTGATGGAGATTGCATTAAAACTGTAAATTACTTTTGGTATGATGGCCATTTAATACTACATTAATCTTAGCAGTTGATGAACATGTGATATCTTTCTATATTCTGATGTCTTCCATTTCTTTCCTCAAAGACTTGAAATTTTTATCATACAAGTCTTTCACTTGCTTGGTTAGAGTTACAAGATATTTTATTATTTGAGTCTATTGTGAAAGGTGGTGTTTTCCTGATTCTTTCTCAGTCTGTTTGTTATACATAAGAGGGCTACTGATTTTTGTGAGTTAATTTTGTATCCAGATATTTTGCTGAAAGTGTTTATCTGCTGTAGGAATTTCCCAGTGAAATTTTTCATGTTACTTATGTATACTATCATATCATCTGCAAACAATGGTGCTTTGACTTCTTTCTTTTCAATTTTTATTGATTTAATATTCTCCAGTTGTCTTATTGCTCCAGCTAAGTCTTCAAGTACTGTATTAATAGGGATAGAGAGATGAACAACCTTGTCTTGCTCCTGATTTTGGTAGAATTGCTTTGAGTTTGTCTCCATTTAAGTTGATGTTGGCTATGGGCTAGACGTAAATTACTTATATTATATTGAGGAATGTCTCTTCTACCATTAATCTCTCCAGGACTTTAACCATGAAGGGGTGCTAGATTTTGTTAAAGGTCTTTTCTGCCTCTAATGAGATGGTCATGTAGTTTTCGTCTTTCAGTTTGTTTATATGATGGATTACATTTATGTGTTATGTATGTTGGACTATCCCTGTATCTCTGAGATAAAGTCTATTTGATTATAGTGGATGATCTTTTGATGTGTTTTTGAATTCTGTTTGCAAGTATTTTATTAAGTATTAATGTTCATAAAGGAAGTTGGTCTGTAATTCTCTTTCTTGTTGGGTCTTTATATGGTTTGAGTATCATGGTGAATGTAGCCTAGTAAAATGAATTGGGCAATGCTCTTTCTGTTTCTATTTTGTGAAAAAATTTGAGGAGTATTGTTGTTAACTCTTCTTTGAAACTCTTCTTTGAACAGTAGAATTCTGTGCCCAAAACCTCTGACCTTGGGCTTTTTTTTGGTTGAGGGACTTAATGACTCTATTTCACTAGGAGTTATACATCTGTTTAAATTGCTTATCTGATTTTGATTTAACTTTGGTAAGTGGTATGTACTGACAAAATTATTGGGTTTTTTTTGTTTTTTGTTTTGTTTTTTAGATTTTCCTATTTGATGCAGTACAGGTTTTTAAAGAATGTCCTTATGATTCTCTGGATTTCCTCAGTGTCTGTTATGTAACCCTTTTTGTTTCTGGTTTTGTTAATTTGTATATTCTCTTGGAATGTTAATTTGGATAATGATTTGTCAATCTTATTGATTTTCTTAAAGAACCAACTCTTGTTTCACTGATTCTTTTGTTTCTATTTTATTCATTTTAGCCATGAGTTTGATTATTTCTTGGTGTCTATTACTCTTGGGTGTTATCTCTTCTTTTTGTTCTAGAGCTTTCAGTCAGGTGTGCAGTTAGGTTGCTAGTATTCAATCTCTCCAATTCTTTTCATATAGGAATTTAGTGCTATGAACATACCTTCTATAACAGCCTTTGTTGTGTACGTTGTGAGTTGGGTATGTTGTATATTCATTTTTATTCATTAATTCTTGAATTATTCAATTCAAGAAAAGAAAATCTTTTCTTTCTTATGTATGTCAATCCATTTTTCATTAAGTAGACAGTTGTTTAGTTTTTATGAGTTTGTAAGCTTTCTGTTGTTTCTGTTGTTGATATTCAGCTTTAACACATGGTGGTTTGATAGGATATAGAGAGAGATTTAAATTTTCTTGTGTCCATTGAGACTTGCTTGTGTCTAAGTATGTGGTCAATTTTGGAGAAAGTTCTATGAGGTATATTCTTTTGTGTTTGGGTGTTCTTTAAATATCTGTTAGGTTAATTTGGTTTATAGTACCAGTTAGCTCCAGGATTTCTCTGTTTAGTTTTTGTGTGGGTGACCTGTCCATTGGTGAGAGTAGAGTACTGAAGTATCTCACTATCATTGTGTGAAGGTCAATATGTGATTTAAGATGTAGTAGTGCATCTTTTACAACTTGGCTACTACTGTGTTTGGTGCATAGACATTAAGAATTGCAATATCCTGGCTATTACAAATAATGCTGCTGTGAACATAGTTGAGCATGTGTCCTTGTGGTATGATTGAGCATTCCTTGGGTATATGCTCAAGAGTGGTATAGCTGGGTCTTGAGACCTGTCCTTGGTGCATGGGCTGGCTTTGGGGAGCCTGGGGTCTATGCTGGGACTCTTTGCTCAGCCTTGGTGTAGGGAGGAGGAGAAGATTGGACCTGCCTCAGCTGAGTCTACCAGGCTAGGATGACTCCCCAGGGGAGACCTTGCCTTGGAGGAGGTGGGACTGGGGGTGGATTGGGAGGAAGGCTGGGGGGTGGGAGGAGGGAGAACAGGGGAATCTATGGCTGATATGTGAAATTAAGTTAATTATAAAATAAAATATTAAATAAAAAAAGATGTAAACAAAAAACAAAACAAAACAACAACAACAAAAAAGAATTGCAATGTCCTCTTGGTGGATTTTTCCTTTGATGAGTATGTAATGTCCTTTCTTTATCTGATTAGTTTTGGTTTGAAGTATATTTGTTAGATATTAAAATGGCTACATCAGCTTGTTTCTTGGGTCCCTTGGCTTGGAATATCTTTTTCTAACCCTTTAACCTAAGGTGATGTCTATTCTTGATGTTGAGGTTTTTGTTTGTTTATTTTTTATGGAGCATCAGGGTGAATCATGTTTTCACATCCGTTCTAGAAGGAACTGAGACTGTTGATGTTGAGAGATATCAATGACTGATGATTGTTGATTCCTGTAATTTTGTTGCTCCTGTTGTTATTGTTGTTGTTGCTGCTGCTGCTGGTGGTGGTGGTGGTGTGTGTGTGTGTTTGTGTGTGTGTTTCCCTTCTTTTGAATTTGCTGGTCTGAGATTATTTACTGTGCTTTCTGGGTTGGAGTTAACCTCTTTAAGTTGGAGTTTACCTTCTAGTATCTTCTTTAGGGTAGGATTTGTAGATAGATATTACTTAAATGTGATTTTATCATGGAACATCTTATTTTCTCCTTCTACGGTGATTGAAAATTTTGCCAAATATAGTAGTCTGGGGTGGCATCTGTTTTTCTCAGAGTCTGCAGAACATTGTCCAGGCCCTTCTGCCTGTTGGGGTTTCAATGAGAATTCAGGTTTAATTCTAATAGGTCGTTATATGTTAATTGTTCTTTTTCCCTTGCAGCTTTAAATAGTCTTTTTTTGTTTTGTACATTTAGTGTTTTGATTACTATGTTCTGGGTGGACTTTCTTTTCTGGTCCTGTCTATTTGGAATTGTTTAAGCTTCTTATACCTTTATAGGAATGTCCTTCTTTGGGTTAGAAAAATTTTCTTCTGTCATTCTGTTGAAAATATTTTCTGGACCTTTGACTTGGATTTCTTCTCCTTCCTCTCTTTCTATTATTCTAAGCTTTGCTTTTTTCATAGTATCCCAGATTTCTTGGCTGTTTTATGCCAGGAGATTTCTAGATTTAATATTTTCTTTGACCAATATATCTATTCTATTTTGTCTTCAATGCCTGAGATTTTCTCTTCTATCTTTTGTATTTTGTTGGTGAAGCTTGCCTCTCTGGTTGGTTGCTGTGGATATTGCTCTGTATAAATAAAATGCTGATTGGCCAGTAGCCAAGCAGGAAGTATAGGCAGGACAAGCAGAGAAGAATTCTGGGAACAGGAAGGCTGAGTCAGGAGATGCTGCCAGTCGCTGTCATGAGTACTAACATGTAAGATACTGGTAAGCCATGAGCCATGTGGCAAGGTATAGATTTATAGAAATGGGTTAATTTAAGATATAAGAATTAGATAACAAGAAGCCTGCCATGGCCATACAGTTTGTAAGCAATATAAGTCTCTGTGTGTTTACTTGGTTGGGTCTGAGTGGCGGCGGGACTGGCAGGTGAGAGAGATTTGTCCTGACCATGGGCCAGGCAGGACCAGAAAAACTCCAGCTACAGTTGGTTCTTGTTCAAGTTCCTAAATTTTTCATTTCCAAATTCCCCTCAGTTTAGATTTTCTTTATTGATTCCATTTCCACTTTCAAGTCTTGAATAATTTTATTCATTTCCTTCCTCTGCTTATTCATGTTTTCATAGATTTCTATAAAGGATTTATTTGTTTCCTCTTTAAGGACCACTGCCATATTCATAAAGGCTGTCTTAAGGTTTCTTACTTGTGTGCCAAATATGTTGGAATATTCAAGGGCTGCTGTGGTAGCATTCCTGGATTCTAGTGAAGACATATTTCCCTGGATATTATTGATTGTGTTTTTACACTCATGTCTAGGCATATGTAATAGGGAAGATTGTAACTATAGGTTCTGCTATACTGTCTTGTCTTTTGGGTGGGTGTTTTTGTTCCTTAGTTTTCATTTCTTCTCTGGTTTTTAGGAGAGTGTGGTGGCTGTGTGTTGCCCGTAGGAAAATCTTCTGGTGTCCTGAAAGCTGTGTGCACTGGAGGTTCCAGTTAAAATATGTTTCTGGATATTGGGATCTGAAACTTAGGAATGGAGAAGGACTAAGGTCTTTGGAGGGCTTTTACAAGGAAGAAAGTAGAGTGTTCCTGCTTAGTTAGTCCCCCAGGTATGTGTGCAGAGAGTGAGGAGGGTCCAAAGCAGAAGATTTAAAAGAGTTGGAGATGAGACTGGGCGATTTGATTAGGCAGAGCAGCAGCAGAAAGTCTGCAGTTAGTCTACTTGCTTCTCTGACCAGAACGGCCTGTCAGTTCACAGGGAGTGACTGAAGCTGGGGAGTCAACACTGAGCATCGTAAAGGGGAGTTGTAGCACTACAGCTGCTTCAGAATGAGGCGTACAGGAAGTCCTGATGGATTTTGTTGGATACATCTAAGTGACCACTGGCATCTGAAGAGCTGAGACACTGAAGAGTATTATGGTAGGGCTGCTGCTTATATCAACACTCTCCTAGGCAGAGTGATATACCTGTAACTCTTCATAAACTGATAATTTAAGCTTAACACAGCATCCTTAACAGGCTACCTGTCTTAGAAACCTACATAGAAACATTCAGGATGATTGTTATAGAAATAATTTCAGACTAGCACATCATTCTCTATTCAAAAGACTTACACAGTTGATTTCTGAAGTAAGCTTTGCTGTTTCATTATGGAAAACATCCTATGAATTGTACTGTGCAAAATCTAAGTGCATGCTCTGATCCAGCTACACTTTTAAGTCACTGCTCAGAAGGACCCTCATCTGTGTGAAATATCATTGTGATGAAATGCTGGTTATAGGAAATAATTTCAAGGGCCCTACACTTCTAAATCAGAAGAAGCCATTTTTACTGCTCTGAGTGTACCTCCATTGACAATCCAAGAGACTCCAAAATGAAATGACAAACAATTCTACTTTGTACTTTTATACATTGAATGCTGTCTTACAGAATTGTCCATCTCTTTTTTTTTTTTAAAAAAGAAGTAGACCCAGCATTCTGTTTTGTGTCCACTGAATGTATTTGTCTTCTCACAGACACATTCATCAAAAATGGGTAAGATTGTTTTGTAATCCACCTCTCAACAAAGCTTACCTCTATCCAGGAATAGATTTGTTTTGAATTTTTTTCTTTCAATCCTAGTCAAAAAGGCTATATAAAATAAAATTTGGGGATCAGTGAGCAGAGTGCAATAAATCTAGATTAAGCTCAGCTATTTAATAAAGTGTGTATATTAAGTAATTATTTTGGGCATTACAGCACCCGCTTGTAATCCCAGAATTTAGGGGCTGGAAGCAAGAGCATCAGCAATTCAAATTCACTATCTATATAGGTAGTTGCATGCTAGCCTGGGTTATGTGAGAACCTATCTCAAAAAAAGGTGGCAAGCCTCATGGGAATAAGGAGACATACTGCTTATCTATTCCTACTGATAAGAACAGAGAGAAAATCTAGCCAGTTCTAAGGAAGGGACCTTGAAAGTAGTTCTGTCTTTGTCCTTGAGCAGAAATTAGAAATGCTCTTACAGCTGGGCATGGTGGCATAGGTCTTTAATCCAAGCACTCAGAAGGCAGAGGCAGGCAGATCTCTGTGAATTCAAGGCCAGCCTGGTCTTGAGGCCAGCCTGGTCTATAGAGCAAGTTCCAGGACAGGCAGAGATACACAGAGAGACCCTCTCAAACAAAGCAAACCAAATCAAAACAAAACAAATAACAACCAAAAAAAATGTTCTAGCTGGAGGCCAAAAATGTCAGAAGCATTTGAGGACTCTAGTTTCTAGTATACCTATTTGTCCATCCATTTGCCCCCCTCCACCCTCCTCTCTCTCAGCTATATATCTTTTCTTTTTACACAAATGCATGGATACTCTATTACGAAAGTGTTACCAAAACTCCAATCCAGACAATCATCCTTTTTGATGAACAACTTTGGAATTGGATGTCTGGATTTTCAAGGTGAAAAATGGATTATATATATTATTTATTATAATCTTACTGGTGATACCATATATCTTTTGACTTTGTATGCTAAATTACTATCATAATTTTATCTCTTCTCATTAACAGTCAATTCACACTCAGACAATGCTGCTGCAGTCTATGTAGATACCCTTTTATCCTTCAAGATGTGAAAGTCAGCAAGAGTGGAGAATATAAACCCTTCTATGTCCCAATGCCAGTCCATTTCCACAATGATTTTAGGGTATTGATTCTTGAGGGGGGTAATATTTCTGAGATTATTAGCCTTCAAGTCCATTGAAAGTAGAATCCTCTCTTATGGTCAGCTTTGAACTTCACCTCCCATTTCTTTGCTGATACTAGAAGGATAAATATTATGACTCTTCCTCCTTAGGATTTGAAAGAGTATATGAAAAGGTGAAGATATCAGGACTTTGTTGGAGTGCATTAAGGGAAATATATGTTCTCCTGACCAAAAGAATGGAATCAGGAGTTCTACCTCTGGATTTGGTTGAAGACATTTTTATTTGCTCCAAAGATTTAAAAATAATATATTATTTTATCCACCCTTAAAAGTTAATTCACCTCACTTTTCAGTCACTTGGCCAAGGACCACCCTTCAGGTAGGCTCATTCTCCTGAAAACTTGCTAAGGTGATATTCATTCTCCTTAATACTTGCTAAGGTGATGCAAGGAATATTTATCCTCATAATAAGACAGTGTGCTTATACTTCACAGAAACCTTTCCTACAATGCAAGTGCTTACAGACCTTCTCCACTTCAGTTAATCTGCCTGCATTTCTGAATTCTAGCTCTAAAAGCACAACTCTTCCTCTTTTTCTGATACTGGCCCAAAACTTTAACATGCTTTAGTTGATTTTTTTCATTCATTCTCTGGAGACCCACCTCCTCCTTTCTAGCATGCAGCTGCTTGCTGATCTCTATTGTTGAACATGGTTTTCTCTCTTCTTTCCCTTATCTCTCCACCAGGCAGCTTCTATGACATAGAACTTGTTGACCCTGTTTTTATCTCAAATTCTAATAAGGTGGTCCTAGATATTTCTTCTGGGTCAGTTTTAAAATGACTTTATTAATGAAACTAAGAACACTAAAAAAAGGAACTCCAATTCCTCTGGTAACATAACTGGTTTTTGAGCAAATCAGTGCCAACTTCAAGTTTGCTCCCATCCAAGGTCAAACCAACAACTGTGAAAAAAGAAGAGCACAAGTAAAATGATTTACCAAAGCTTTCAGGTTTTTTTTCAATACCTCTAAGATAGCATACAGCATTGATTTCTTTTTTGCTTTGTATTTTCACTAGTTCTTTGAGATTTTTGACCATCTTCATTTTCCCTCTGACAACTCTTCTCAGATCTATCCCAATTTCCTACCAAACCCAACTTTGTGTGCTATTAAAGAAAATCAAGACCAACTCATACTGTCCAAATGTACTTGGATGTGTGGTCTTCACTGGAGCGCGCTCTACTTGCCAGAGGCTGCAATCTTAGAGAAAACTCTCCCCATCTTCTAACAGCTAATAATTGTAGCAGCTTCACCATTAGGCGTGAAATTTTGTGCTTAGATCCCATCTTCATGATGGGATTTGTCTGGATTGGGCTTGCACAGGCTCCATGATAATTTAGCAAAAACATTCTATTAGACACTTACAGTACAAATACCTTTTATTGTTATTTTCTCTTAACACTAATTTATGTGCAATTCTAATGTTTGTTGCTGAGAGCTTCTGGTAGCAGTGGCTTTACCAGAGGCCATGGGAGCATGCAGCAGGTGACAACAAATAAGTCCTTGTGGACTGTGCCCTCTGGGAAATCCCAGGGCCAATGTTTACATTTTGTATACACTGAAGAATTCTTCCTCACTAATGTGCCTGATCTGTCATAGCATTTCTGAGTGTTTTCCTTTCGCTGTGTGGATCTTTTTTATGTGCTTTATTAGTGTTCTACTAAAACTGAATTTGAAAAAAAATACTATGGGTATTCTCCGCAATGCTTATGTGTTTATCTCATGAAAATATTCCATCTTTGGGCACATATAGCTATGGATGGTCAGGAAGATGATTTCTGCTTGAGCTGTATAATTCTGATAATACTAGAATATTTTTCATAACTGACATAGGAAAGTAACAGTATTCTCAGTCACAAAGATAGCTAATTTTAGGCTTCAGAACAAAGTCAAAACAGACCTTCTGCCCCTGCAGAGAGTACACAAAGACAAATTCCTAGGTGTTTATTGCTGAATCACGGTCAGACTTGAAGCAACTTTGGTAGACATAACCCTCTGCAGTAATTGATGTTCTGCACATCTTCCCAGCCTCAGTTTATGTTACAGGACTCAAGGTTCAGCCAACTAACTGTTACTGGTAAGTCTTGAATTTCAATGTCACTTTCTGTCTGGGAAAGAGCTACGTGCACAGTCAAGTGTTCCTTACTGGATGGTCAATGTGACCTCCCTAGCCTGAGAAAAACTGTGAATTATCAGGTGTTATGAGAATGGGTCAGATCCTGAAAATATAACGTATAATTAATTGTCCAGGGTTTGCCTGTTGAAGAGTGAGTGTGTGAGTGAATGTGTGTGTATGCTGAAAGAGAGATGTAGCTGAGGTATATAGAGAGAAGTGAGTTAGAGGGAAGTGTGTGTAGAGATGTAGTTATGTGGGGAGGTTTTTAGAAAAGAATTGTTCAAGATCCAGGAATAAAGAAAGTTACTTTCAGAACATGTGGGTTTTTCCTAAAGACCTTTAGATAGATAAGAATTTTTTCCTCAGCTCTCGCTACTCTGAGTTATTCTATATACAACTTGGAGTAGTTCTGGGAGCTGAACTTTTGGGCTGTGTTAATTTATTGTTCTTACATTTCAGTTTTTACATCTGTCAATATTTTTTTATCAGTAGAACTACCAGTCAAATCAGTGTATAGGACATTTATACCAATAAAAAGTTTCATCATTCCTTTTTCAGTGCAATTTTACTTTCAGACAACGTGTGTGTGTGTGTGTGTGTGTGTGTGTGTGTGTGTGTGTGTGTGTGTGTTTATTCTTGATAGAAATCTTTTGTCAGATATAGGTATGGTAATGATTTTCTTGTAGGCTGAGACTATGTGGCCATGTAAGAATGACCCCATAGGTTTATAGATTTGAATGCTTGGTGAGCAGAGAATTACACTATTAGAAGGTATGGCCTTGTTGGAGTAGGTGTGGCGTTTTTGGAGGAAGTGTATCACTCTTGGTGGGCTTTGAGATTTCGAAGGCCTAAGCCAGGCCCAGTTGTTTTTTCTCTTTCTGCTGCCTTTGGATCTGGATGTAGAAATCTCAGCTACTATATCTGACTGTATGCTGCCACACTCCCCACCATGAGGATAAAGAACTAAACCTCTGAAACTGTAAGCAAGCCCCAGTTAAATTCTTTCTTTTATAAGAATTGCCTTGGTTGTTATGTCTCTTCACAGCAATAGAACATTGACTAGGACAGACTACCTATTTACTTGTTTTAAAATGGTAATAATAAAATTTTAGACTTCCTTTTTTTAGGCTTCAGTTTTTCTTTCATGTTCCTTATGTTCTGTTTTAAAAATCTTTACCTACAACTGAGTCACAGAGATTGCTTCTTGGGCTTTACTCTACAGATATTATTGCTTTGTCTTTACATTTATTCTATAATCTACTTCAAATTAATTCTACATATCATGTGATATGAAGGTTGGAGTTAATTTCTTTAACAGAAATCCCTAGTTTTCTAGGATCTTTTTATTAAAAAGACTTCACTCTGCAATTGAATAATCTTAGGACTTTTGTCAAAAATCAGTTGATAATACATGAGCCTCACCAGGGATACCAAATGTTATGGAAATTGGAGTCCCTTGTCACTGTTCTTAGTCTTGAACATTATATATAAAAAAGAATGTACTCAGAAATAAACCTTGTGACGATTTTATTAGAGGTTAAAAGAAAAACCCCAGATCAAGCAATTTGTAAATCACAGTAGCTGCCTGAAGGAGAAAGATGCAGAGATAGACGAGTAAGAGCCACAAACTTTGAGTTAGGCAAAAGAAAGATAGCTTTAGAGAAACTAAAAAAAGAAAAGAAAAAGAAAAAAAAAACAAGTCAAATACCAGAGAAAGCATACTTATGTTCTAGCCAGCCTCAAAAATAGACAAAAAAGCAGAAAAGGGGAAAGATATACCCAACATCTTCATTGAAATTCCATAGAACTGGACAGAGAGCAAGAATTCTGGGAATATAAAGTGTACTATCTCATTAAAGCAATAATTATTCTTCTCATCTTATCAACATAGTAAAGGTGATAAGACTTCAGGATTGGTCTCTTGGCCAAGTGAGTGACTAACACACCTGGATAAACTCTTAAGGAAAAATATGGGAAAGATTGTCTACATGGCCTCTCCTGATTAGTGCAGGAAGAAGCGAAGCAGGAAACCAGGGGACTCTGAGCAGCTGAGAACTCGAGAACAATTTGCACAGCAAAGCTCATTGTTATTATTACAGCTCCTTTGATAACAGGAGTTTACAGCTCATCAGAGAAGCTTGTTTCACATCCCAACACGGTCAAGGTTCTATAAAGTACAACAGCGTACAACAGAAAACCATCTGAAGTATGGAAATATCATTTACACCATTTTCTAGAAATTGCAGAAGGTTGTAGGCATTCCTGTGTTTCTCCTCACATTGGTTGGCATTCCAAATTTTCTTCTTGAGAAATACCAATATCAGATATTCTCATGCCATGTCACAAATTCATCGTATCCTCACATAACCTTAATTCAAATGGCAACATATTCCCTTGTTTATTTTCATTTTTTAATATACTCAAAAAAAGCATGTAATTATGTATAGGGAAAACAAGCCTTGCAACAGAATGTTGAACACAGGGAAGTGGCAGAGAACTATAGCACTTACTATTGGAGGTCTAAAAAATTGAGAGATCTGCTGTGGATATTGCTCTGTATAAATAAAATGCTGATTGGCCAGTAACCAGGCAGGAAGTATAGGCGGGACAAGGAGAGGAGAATTCTGGGGAGTGGAAGGCCGAGGCAGAGAGACGCTGCCAGCCGCTGCCGCCATGAAAAGCGAGATGTAAGGTACCAGTAAGCCACAAGCCACGTGGCGACTTATAGACTAATAGATATGGGTTAATTTAAGATATAAGAACAAGATAACAAGTAGCCTGCCATGGCCATACAGTTTGTAAGCAATATACGTCTCTGTGTGTTTACTTGGTTGGGTCTGAGTGGCTGTGGGACTGGCGGGTGAGAGAGATTTGTCCTGACCATGGGCCAGGCAGGACCAGAAAAACTCCAGCTACAGAGATCCATCTAAACCAGGATGGTCACAGTTGTGATTGTGAAAAATGACAAACAGTGCCTCATAAATATTTTATTTGCATGTTAATTTGTTGAGAGTAGTCAGATAAATTAAAACCGGATTGACCAGAGGATTCTGGGTATCCCAGATGCTTTTTCAATAGGAAAAAAATCTAGTGTCAACTTATTTTGTAATACAGTGGTTCTAACTTCTCCTTGTCCTTGATTTAATTCTCCTAATATCTGAGCTATAATATTAGTAGCTTTATTAATAGCACAGCCCAGTTTTGTAATCTCCTGCTGAAGATCTACCATAAGGCCAGGTGCAGGCAAAAGAAAGCAGCTTCTGTAGCTGTTGCAAGGATAGGCATAAGCTTTAAAAGGTCACTACTGTGGGGGCCCACAGAGACTCCACAGTGAGGCCTTATTCCATCTTGACTCAGCGTCAGAGAGTCCAAGTTTGCTTTGCCCCACAAGGCTGCATAATAGGATGTTTTGGCCAAAGCCATGGTTACCAGGTGTCTTATACTTCAAGGCCTAATTGTAAGATGCTTTGCTGTAAGGCATGGTTACCAGGTGTTATGAAAATTAAGGAAGTGTTGCCGGGCGTTGGTGGAGCATGCCTTTAATCCCAGCACTCTGGAGGCAGAGGCAGGTGAATCTCTGTGAGTTCGAGGCCAGCCTGGGCTACAGAGTGAGTTCCAGGACAGACTCCAAAGCTACACAGAGAAACCCTGTCTTGAAAAATCAAAAAAAAAAAAAAATTAAGGAAGGGTCTACACTTGTTTGTACTTTGACCTTGAAAGGGGGAGGTCTTTTGACTCTCCCCTTGCTGGTGTATAAAAAACCCATTAGAAATAAACTTGAGACAGTTGTGGTATTGATCCAGAGCCCTCCCAAAGCTATCCTGTGTCTTTGTCTTCTTCTTTGTCTATGTCTATATTTTTCATATCTATTATATCTCAGTCCTCACTTCTCACTTCAGGGACTTCAAGTTCGACAGGTTAGGCTGGTCCCAACAATTAGCCAGTGGGAAATTTTCTGTTTTCATGTATAGCACAACTGGGTATCAGGCAGTATGGGAAACATGAGGCCCATGTCAAATACATCAGAAAAACTGTATCTAAGAGTCAGAAAAATGTGTTCCCACAGAAAAAGGACTAACCTACAGGTAAGGCCTTTCCATGTGCTGAAAACTGATTGTATACAACTCCACACTATGAGAAGACAAAAGATAAGAGAAGTCCTGGAATATTTTCTGACATTGTTTTGTTATGGGATGTGACATTGTCCCCAGCAATGTTAGTATATTAAATAGAAGAGATTCCTAGTTCCAGAAATTTTTTGAATAAAATTTGGATAGAAAGAGTCTCATCAGTGCAAAAGAAGTCTTATTAGGTTTTTCTAGTAACCAGTTGCATCAATAGATTCTTCTCCTAGTGTTCTAACAATTCCATAGCCAATTTGGGGATGGACACATTACTTTGTGCTCCAAGAGTTGTCTTTTTTGCTATTTTTCCATTTTTGACAATTATATAGCCCTTGGTCCTCAAATTCAGCTTATAATTTAATATTCCAAGTATTTCCCTTTTGTGACTGATTGGATAGATTATGCCACCTAGTGTTCTCCAGTTCAATTTGTTCAAAAAGTACTCATCCTCTACTATCCCAATCAACAGTACCAAATTCCTCAGGTTCCATTAACACAAACATATGAGCATCTCAACACTATAGGTGGGGCCAACTTTGGTGATGCCTGTAAGGAGGCAGACAGTACACAAGAAATAGAGGTTGAATGAATACATATTAATGTCATTATCATGAGAAAGAAAGTCATAGAGGTTATAACCTGATGGTTTTGCTCCAAGTTCAATCTGTTTCCTAGCTCAGTTTCTCAATCCATCCTCACATATGGATCTCTGCTTGTTGAGCCTGTGGAGTTGCCTCTTCTTTTGGACTGGTGATCTTCATCTTCTTGAGGAATGTTTCCAGTGAGTACTGATGTTGAAATTCTGTTGTTTCATATCAGGGTTTTATATATCACTGTGGTATTCATACCTGTTAATCTGAATCTGTAACAACACAAGCAATGCCATCCTCCCTCATTTTTCCACCCACACAACCATCACACAGCAACTTTCTCTTATTTATTTATTTATTTATTTATTTATTTATTTATTTATTTATTTATTTAATGAATTGCTTGCTGCTTTGCAATGCTTTTCAGCCACTGGTATGTTATGCTCATTCAATATTTCAAACTTTAAAGTATAGAGTTTTCATAACTCCATCACAAAGGGAAGCTGGAGGAACTGCTCATATTTTAATAGAAACCATCAAAGGTGTGATTTTGATATTTCCCAATAGCTTAAAGAGTTGAGTTATAAGAACTGTTTTATATTTTATGCCATAAGCAACAAAAAATAAAAAAGTGTTGCAAAGGCAGTGAAAGGTAAGTGGAGGTGTTGTCAGTTTTAATTTCCATCAGAATACCTAAAATTACAAAACACAGAAATAAATGAATAATTACGTAATTAACCTTCTCCCCAGAGTGTAGAAGCCCATAAGAATGCAGAGATGGAAAGAGAGAGAGAGAGAGAGAGAGAGAGAGAGAGAGAGAGAATCAACAGTGACATGTACTTATTTAAGGCAATTGAAGAGATAAGAGGAATAGTCATTAGTCAGAGTCCAATGGGCCCCTTTTGTCAGATATTAGCTATGGTATATGAGGGACGAGAATTGATGATATGTAGCATTTAGACAAAGAAAAGCATGTTTGCAAGACAGAGACAGGACTATGTGTAACTGCATGGCATTTTTGAGAACCTTTGATCGCTGTAAAGGACACCAGTTTATCTGCTTGATCATCCCACCTTTAATAGGGAACCAGGAAGTCCTGAGTGCAATCTGATATGTGTAGTCAGATGTTTCTTTACCGCCCCACCAGTTCCAAAATAACCAATTCAGAGGCTGAATATTAATTATAAATGCTCAGCTGATAGCTCAGGTTTCTTACTAACTAGTTCTTACACTTAAATTAACTCATAATACTTATCTGTGCTTAGCCACATGGCTTGGTACCTTTTCTCAGTACAGCATTCTCATCTTGCTTCTCTGTATTTGCCAGCAGCTCTCTGATTCTGCCTTTCTTCTTCTCAGAATTCTCCTAGTCTGGCTCTTGTGCTCTATCTCTTCCTGCCCAGTTATCGATCAATCAACTTCTTATTATCCAATGAGAATAATACATACTCATACTGTACAAAAAGATTGTTCCACAACATTTCTCCCTTTTTGTCTAAATAAAAAGGAAGGTTTTAACTTTGGCATAGTAAAGTTGTATACAATAAAAACAGTTATTTTTTAAATTTATTTATTATGTATACAGCACATATGACTGCAGGCCAGAAGAGGGCACCAGATCTCATTACAGATGGTTGTGAGCCACCATGTGGGTGCTGGGAATTGAACTCAGGACCTCTGGAAGAGCAGTCAGTGCTCTTAACCTCTGAGCTATCTCTCCAGCCCTAAAAACAGTTATTAAGTAGGAATTACAGTTATAGTATCTAGTTTATTCATATTGGACAAAATTAGAGAAAATATTTTATTATCTGTTTTATCTTGGTGAATCTAAAGTTTCACATCTAATTTACCTTTTTATTATAATTAAGATATCTAGTCTTCAACTCCATCAAAGACCCCAGAAGGATATAATAATATTACCTGAGTAAGCAGGAATTGCATAGCAAAAGACTTCCAAAATTAAGAGAAATGACAGTCACAGTTGGCTGCCTGGACAGTCACCAAAAGTTCCTCTGTAACATTGGGGTATCCATCTTTGGCCCACAGGCCTAGTATATATGACAGACAATTCTCAGAAGCATATAATTTTGAAGGACTGTCCTACCTTGTATTGGCAAAGTTTGGTAGTCACGTTCTTTTGCATCCTGCTGGTCCAGCTAGGATAGTAACTGTCAGTAATTCAGGCAAGGGCAGTTTCTTTGCCCACATGGCTAGCTTTAGCCATAAAGAAAACAAATTCCATTTGGAGTTTCTTCTATGTCCATCATTTTCTCTGAAGTAGATTGGTGCAGATGTGTCTCACTGTTATGAAAAGCCTTAGGTTATTAAACATATTAAATGACATATGCTGTTGGTCTTTGAAGTGTTTGAAAACCATGTATTTAAATACATCTGTGTATGACCTTGAAAACATACCTAACATGACTATAAGTTTGACTATTATAGATGACTATTAATCTATATTTCTTAATATTACATTTTTAAATGAGCTGCATAAACACAATACCCTAAACAAGAATAGAAATGTACATACAGTATAACAAAATTAATTTTAAATTTGTATCAATATACCAAAATCCATACCAATATAAAACATATAAGATTAAGTTATTTTTTATTATAGTATATTCAATAATCTACCCTTTTATCCTATTATTTCTATATCCTATCCCCCTTTTTCCTTTCGAAAGATAACTTTGAATTCAACTCTTTTGTTTAGCTTTTTTCCTATGACCAATAATGATTTATAACCAACCCCCCTTAAGTGATAATAAATATCCATAACCCATTTTTGGGAATGTGGGTGTAGTTCTCTAGACTATTTCTTGTTGATTGGGGGTGCTATTAATCTTTGGACTCTGAGAAATTTTAGGAAAATGGTTAAGTCTTGGCTACAGATGTCTGTGAGGCTGAATCATCTCAGTCAGCTGCCTTGAAGTTGTTTTGGATGCTGAACTCTGAGAAAACTGCAACAGAGGCATTCTGAGATGCTCAATCACCTGGGCCATTTGTTTTCATTGGTTTCTGGTTCCCTTGCTTTGAAAAATACACAAACTTTTAAAGGTAAAATACACATATGCATTAATATAAGTATAGACTGTGTATTGTACAAAAGTCAGTCAAAGATGACTTTTTGTTATGTGTTTGAACAGTTAAAAGTATATATTTCATATCTTGTAGGGTTTTTTTAGGTTTATTTCTTTATGTCTGTAGTCAAAATTTTCAGGGGGTTTTCTTTATCAAACCTGATTTTCTTTAACCTGGAATGAATCCACAGCCTCTCATTTCCTGTGGAAATAAAAGCATAATTTCTTCCTCAAAGTAACATATCTTTTGACTTAAATTTTGAAGTCAAGATATTTTAAAAATATATAGGTTTGTTGAATCTAGCGTTTTTACAATTTTTACAATTGTCTCTTACTAGCAAAAATTTTAAAGATAACACAATGACATACAAGATCCAGACTCTCTATGCAATTCCATCTTTACATGGGTTATTATAGTTTTTATTATTCTATTCCTTTTTCAAGGACTTTCTATCCTTTTTCTTTTCTCTCCTAAGCCTACACATATTTTTCAGCACACTGTAACCTGTTTAGAGTTTTTTTTTTTCTGTCTGAATCTGTCTTTACTGCATATCTGAAACCTTTTCTGTCTGCATGAGCAAAATTTAAACTGCTGTGTAGCTTAGATCATGGTGTGCTGGTGCTGGCTCCTGTCCCTCAGTTCCCTGAGAGCCTAGTCTTATGGCGAAGGAGGTACATTTACCACTAGCTCTGAGAGCCATGTTTGCCACCCCAACTCTGGGAAGTTTCTGGTCCACGCTGTCACCAAGTAGTGTGCCACCCATTGCTCATAAACTCCATTAAGTGTTTTGTAGCAGGACCTTTCAAAGAGCCACAAGGTTTCTGCTGCTGGCACTGAGTCAGGAAGCTGTCTCTTAAAGGAGCTGCACCTCTGCTCACCACTAGTGAAAAGAGCCCACCCAAGAAATTGTGGCTACCAAGAAGCTGTGCTTGACTCTGTTCTTGTGTGCCTAGAATCCCTTTTTAAACTTTTGTCAGGCTGTACACAGAAATTCCAGCCCCATGTTGGAGTGCCATATGTAGTCAGATGTTTCTTTCTCATGTTCATCAGATACCAGTAACCAACTCAGAGGCTGAATATGAATTATAAATGCTCAGCCAATAGCTTAGGTTTCTTACTAGCTAACTCTTACACTTAAATTAACTCATAATTCTTATCTATGCTTCACCACGTGACTTGGTACCTTTTCTCAGCAGAGCATTCTCATCCTGCTTCTCTGCATTTGCCAGGGACTCTTTGACTCTGCCCTTCCTCTTCCCAGAATTCTCCTAGTCTGGCTTTTATGCTCAATCTCTTCCTGCCCACCTATCAGTCAATCAGCCTTTTATTAGCTAATGAGAGTAATACACATTCTAGTGTAAAAAGATTGTTCCACAGCAGATATGAATGACAGGATGGATTTGTTGTTTTATAAATTCTTCAACTTGAAAAACCATCAAAGAGATAGTGTTATTTTCATTTTGCATAATGGGAGTCATTTTTAAAAATGGTACTGAAACAGTGACATATTAAGAACCAGCTGCAGAACAAAATGGGAGTGGAAACATCCTTTAGTAATATTTGCACAGCATACAGCTAATTTTGCCATGTTGATGGAAGGCATATTTATAAAATCTTAATGAATGGTTCAGCCTAGGTTGCCCATTCACAACTAGTACCATCTGTAAAATAGGTAGAAGTTTTCTAAATGGAAGACATATAGTAGACTTTGGAAACTAACCAAATAGTAGATTGTTAGAAGGAAAATCATTTGCTTTAGGTTAAACTTCTGAAACACATATGGAAGACTATGTAACAAGAGATACTGATAGGTCTCTCCCTCCAGTCACGTCTTTGTAAATGGATTACGTTTGTATGTAACATGACTACAAGCATAATTCTAGACGTTAAGTATATTTGATGATTTATTATATTTTATTGATTTTATGTTTTATTTCCCTTGTTTCAGCAGTTTATTATAGATTAGTAATTCTGATAAGATTACAATGTATAAATTAAGGTAATTTATCCCTGTTAAGATTTTGAGCCTTAAAAATTACAGTCTTTGAAACAAAGTAAACTTTAAACTATAAGTACAGTCCATAAAGATACTGGGGATTTTGTTTTCTTGAATTTTTTTATAATATATTTTTATAAGAGCTAAATTAGTTTAATATATCTACTATATTAAGTAGTTTGTCTTATCATACAATATAATTACAGGAGAGAACAGTAAGATTTGTTCTTATAAAGGGATATTTATCAGAATAAAAAGATAATGTGATTAGTCTTTCCCATAGTTGTAATAACTTTATTTTAGTTATGTTTTCTATTGCTATAACAAAATGCCATGAACGAAAAGCAAGTTGCGGAGGGAAGGGTTTATTTGGCTTACAATTCCCCATTGTAATCCATCACTGAAGGAAGCCAGGACAGGAACTCAAATAGGGCAGGAACCTGGAGGCAGGAGCTGGTGCAGAAACCATGGAGGGGTACTGTTCATTGGCTTGCTCTCCATAGCTTATAGAACCCAGGACCACCAGCCCAAGGATGGCACCACTCACAATGGGCTGGGCCCTCCCCCATCAATCACTAATAAAGAATATATCTTATAGCCAGATCTTATGGAGGATTTTCTCAACTGCAGTTCTCTACTTTTAGACAACTCTAACTTTTGTCAAGCTGACATAAACTATCTAGCACAGTTTCATTTAACTATTTCAAAACGGTTAAAAGTTCACAATGTTAATAAAGACATAAGTGATTATCTTGATTTGGCATACATTTTAAGTCAGATTTTATTGCCAGGAATTGATCATGATACCCTTAGGAATTCATAAATCCTAATCCTCAAATCTCATTACAAAAATACAAACAATATTAAAGATCAGTCAGTATATTTTCTCCAAAAGCTACCATTGTTATAGAAATGTTTATCAATAAGAATTTCCTAGATGGCCCTCAGGACAAGGAATTTAAAAAATTCACCAAAAAAGGCAAGAAATTTAAAGAAGATACAAAGCAATAGCTTAATAAAATTAAGGAGAAAGAATGTAAGGAGAATAAATTCTAAGTGATGCCGAGAAAACACAAACATAAGGCTGAGGAAAATGGCAAAGACAATCCTGAACTTGAGAATAGACTACAATAATGATATAGATACACTGAAGAGGACTCAAACTAAAATGAAGGTGGAATTGAAAAACCCAATAAGTCAATAGAAAACTCAAAGGAAAGCTTTACCAACAGAATGAATCAAGCAGAAGATAGAATAACAGTATTCAAAGAAGCAAAGCATATGAAAATTTCTTTAGAATGCAGGAAAGGAACATACAGAAAATGTGGGACACCATGAAAAAAAAACTTTTAAATTATAGACATACATAATGGAAAAATCCCAAGTCAATGACATAGAGCAGATCTTCAACAAGATCATAGAAGAAAACTTTCACAAACTAAGGAAAGACACACATATAGAAACAAGCACACAGAACACCAAATAGGCAAGACCAGAAAAGAAACTCCCCAGCGCAAATATAGTTAAAACATTAAGTACATATAACTAAAAAGATGTATCAAACTAAAAAAGAAAACACATATACACACAAGTCACATATAAATAAAAACTCATTAGCATAAGAATTAAGTTCTCAAGTGGAGATTTTTGATAGCCAGAAGAGCCTGGACTAATGTATTCCACGTCTCACAAGACTATGACTGCCAGCCTAGACTAATATACTCAGAAAAACTATCTGCTATAACTGAAGGGTAAAGAAAAAATGTCCATGAAATGAATAGCCTAATAGAATTTATATCCAACAAATCAAAACTAAAGAAAATACAGGAAACAATATTTTGAACTAAAGACAGAATAATCATAGCTGGGAGACTGTGGGAATAAATATGAAGTCATAATTATTAAAACACAAAGTGCCACTGAGAAAACAAACACCACCACCAAAAAAAAAAATCAACAACATGATGACCACAATTAACACAAATTTCGATAATAAACTTCAAAGTCAATGGCTTCAATTCTCCAAACAAAAGACACAGGCTGACTAAATGAATCAAGAAACAAAATCCCTCAACCTGTTGTCTATAAGAAGCATATGTCAGTTTTAAATGCAAGTACTGCCTTCAAGTAAAAGAATGGGCAGAAGTACTCCAACCAAATGGGACCAAGGAGAAAGCAGGGGTAGCTTTCCTAAAATCTGATGAAATGGACTTCAAACTATAACTGTTCAGAAGAGATAAAGAGATCACGCCTCATTCTAATTAAGGGAACAGATAATCTAGAAGATATATATCCTAATATATGCACCAAACTCATGTATCCAATTCTATTATAGATTTTAGTACTGGATTTAAAGACACATTATCAATACATTAGTAGTGTGTGATTTCAATACCCTGCTTTTTGCAATAGACCAAACTTCGGGACAAAACTAAAACCCAAACAAAACAAGAGGAACATTAGAATTAATTGACATGATACATCAAATGAACTTAACAGATATCTAGAGAATATCCCACCAAACACCAAAAAATACACTATGCAGAAGCACATGGAAGGTTTCCTAAAGTCCCGTGACACAAAATAAATCTTTACAAATTCAAAAAGATTGAAATGACTCCTTATATCCAATCTAACCACAATGTAATAAACTTAAAACTGATAGCAAACAAATCTCTAGGAAATATACAAATTCATGGAGACTAAACACCTCATTGCTGACAGATGAATGGGTCCAAAATGAATCAAGAAAACATTTGAAGTTTCCTAGAACTAAATGAAAATGAAGAAACAACATAACAAAATCTCTGGGACACATTAAAAGCAATTCTATGTATAGCTCTACATACCTATATTAAGAAATTAGAGCACAAACTAAAGACTTAATGATGCAATTAAAGAACTGGAAAAATCAGAACAAACTAAACAAAATCCAGTCAATGACAAGAGAGAATAAAAATCAGAGCAGAAATCAATGAAATATAAACAAAGAAAATTATATAAATATTTAATGAATCCAAGAGCTGGGTCTTTGAGAAGATAAAAAAAGTTTGACAGATTTTTTACTTATCTAACCAAAAGAAAGAATAAAAAGACCCAAATGAATTGTCTAGGAGTGACTGAAAATATAAGTAATTTGAATACATCAAGGAAATTTTCAAAATTGTTCTATGGCTTAAAGTAGTTTAAAGGAAAGTGGGTTTAACAGAGATGCAACTGATAGAGATTTATTGGACTTTCTTGTCATATTAACAAGTTAATGGTATATTTAAATTATCCTGTAATGTTCAGAATTTAACTCATTTTTAATTTGAAGGTTCCAGATGGTTTTAAACTTAAAGATGAATAATTGAAACGCAGGACAGAGACTGCTGAATAAAGCTACCTTCATGATGCAAAGAAAAGGGTATAAATTGGCAGCAGCTGGAGGTAAGTCCTTTTGTTAGCCTCTCAGTGAAACAAGCAATTTTAGGGACCGATTTCTATATTGACAAAAGACATCAATCACTGCCTTTTTAATCAATGTCTTAATTCATCTTTAAGATTTTCCTTTTCCCTTTGTTTTAGAGGTGAAGAAGATTTCCTGAAGAAAAAGAAAGCTGTGTCTGAAAAGGTTGATTGACATCATAATAGATGTCAACTTTAGTGAGACAGAGAGGTTAGGATGTTGCAGGCCAAGAGCTCCATTACATTGATTTAGAGCAGTTGCTGTTCTCTAAATAGCCAGTCCTTGCTTACACTTGTGTCTGAGCTAACATCATATGACTAACAGATACAGATAGTTTGTAGTGTATAAAAATACCCCCGATTTCCACCAATCAAAGGATAGAAAACTGTCAGCATCTAAGGGCCATAGTAGTTTTCCTTTCATTGTTGTACCCTTCCTAACTGATGTACCCATGAACATATTTGAAAGTGTGCTACTATTATATTGTATCCACATGAATATTTGTTGACATATACATATATGCTAGATTCCACGTATAAGAGACATGTATTTCTCTTTCTGAGATTGTGTGACCTCACTTATTATCATACATTTTAAGTCTATCTATTTTTCTGCAATATTTAACATAATTTTTCTTAAGAGCTATGTAATATTCTACTGTAGATATATACCAAATTTTCATTATCTGTTCATCTGTTGATGGATACCTAGGCTGATTCCAATTCTTTTTTATAGAGAATAAAGCAGCAGTAAACACGGGGATACAAATATCTCTATGGCAGAGTATCAAGTTCTTTGGGTATGTTTGCCTACAAGTCATATAGTAGTTTTAGTCTTTGTTGTTTGAGGAGATTCTATACTGAGTACACAATGACTGTATTAATTTATACCTCTACCAACAGAGAATAAGAGTTTCTTTCTCTATACTCCTCTTCTACATTTGTTAATTTGCTCTCACATTTGTTGATGATAGCCTTTGTGTCTGGAGTAAGGTAGTATCTCAATGTAGCTTTAATTTGCATATCCCTGATGACTATCACTATTAATTACATTTTCTTTTAGATATTGAAAATATTTTTATTACATTTGAAGACATTTTCTATAAATACTTGAGTTTGACATCTTGGCTAGGTAATTCATCTGCACTAGTCACCAGATTTCTCTGAGGCAGTTCCATTAGCCACAATGGTATTTATCAAAAATACAAATGCTAGCCATTAAATATGTCACAACTTTACCTACTTGTCTACTAGCTAGGGAAAAACAAATGTAAATGTGAATATTTAGTACAAATTGAGATTATTCACAGAGAAAAACATATGAAGCTAATTTTCTACATGTCACCTGCTTATGAATTCTTCACTATTACTACTTTACTTATTTTAAGGATAATATTATATTATCAATATTTGATGCTTCTTTTTATATATATTATAATAGTGGATGCATGGACACAGGACAAATATACACTTAAGTCATTAGTTATATTTCATGTTTTGAATTAAAGTCTTTGATCCACTTTGAATTTTTTTTTGTATATGGTGAAAAAATAAGTGTAATTTTATTTTTCTGCAGGTAAAAGTCTAGTTTTGCCAGCACCATTTGTTGAATATACTATATTTTCTCAAAGTATATTTTTGCCTCTTTTGTAAAAAATTAAGTGGTTGTATCTTTGCCATTTTATTTCTTGATTCTCTATTCTATTCCCTCCATCTACATGTCTATTTTTATGCTGATATCAGACTGCTTTTATCACTGTAGCTTTATAGGATAATTTGAGGTCAGATGGTGTAATATCTCTAGCAGTATTTTTAATTCTTAGGACTGCTTTGGTTATTCCTGGTCTTTGTGGATCATTGTAAATTCTTGTATTTTTTTTCTAAGCCCAAGAAATATTACATGGACAGTTTGTTGTAACGTGAAGAAAAGAGAAGTAGAAAGAATAAGGGAATGAAGAAGAACTAAACGGGCAATGGGCACAGTTAGGAAAGAGAATGTAAAGCTAATTGTTTTCCTAAGTCTAATTTTATCATGGATTTTTGTTTTGGTGCTAGATAAGTACACAGAATTCATTTAATACTGGAAGGTTAAAATTCAATGTAAAGCTCCATAGCTTCTATTCTGAATGACTATTTTAACTCTTCATTGAGTTGTATAGACTTATGGTCTAGCTAATTTTGGTTTGTGATATTTTTATTTGTTTGTTGCATGAATCCTGAATGGTTTTATAATAAAATCCTGGAGCCAGATATCAGGGTAAAAGCTGAAATACCAAAGAAGCAAAGTAAGCCACAGCTATCACCTCTCACCCCACCAACTCCTCAGCCTGACAGGGCCTCTGCAAGAGAGCAAATTCCTATCTCCTCCTACCTTATAATCCTTTCTCTGCCCAGCCAGATCACTTCCTGTCTCAACCTTCCTAGTGCCAGGAATAAAAGTTTGTGATCCCAAGTGCTGGAATTAAAGGTGTGTACCACCACTGCCTGGCTGTTTCTCTATTAAATTGGATTAATCTCATATAGCCCAGTGTGGTCTTGAATTCACAGAAATCTAGACTGATCTTTGCCTCTGCCTCCTAGGTGCTAGGATTAAAGGTGTGTGCCACCACTGCCTGACTGCTGTGGTTAACTCTGTGGCTGGCTCTGTCCTCTGATCTTCAGGCAAGCTTTATTTCTCAGATTACAAATATATCACCACATTTCCCCCTTTTTGTCTAAAATAATAAAAGAATGTTATAACTAATATAAGAAAAACTATACACAATAAGTACAATAACTATATACAACATATAAAGTCAAGAATTAGATGAATAATGTCCAGTCCATTAACAACTGACAAATTCAGAAAAAAATACTCCATTATTTATCCAATTTTGGTGAGTCCAAACTGTTGTACTTAATTCATTTTCTATCCTAACTTGTTTTACTAACCCAAAATGATCTCTTGAAGTCTTTTGAACTTATACACTGTACATCTCTTTAGTGAGTTTCTTTTCTGAATTTGTTAACAAGAAAAACTACAACTAGCCAGGCAGTGGTGGCGCACACCTTTAATCCCAGCACTTGGGAGGCAGAGGCAGGTGGATCTCTGTGAGTTTCAGGCCAGGCTGGGCTACAGAGTGAGTTCCAGGAAAGGCTCCAAAGCTATACAGAGAAACCCTGTCTCAAAAAAACAAAAAACAAAACAAAACAAGAAACCAAAAAAAAGAAGAAAAAAAAAGAAAAAGAAAAACAATAACTATCTAGTTTTCACCTCCATCAGAGACCCAAGAAGGAAAAAATATTAACTTACTAAGCAGGAGGTGCAGGCAAGCAATTTCCAAAAATGTAAGAAATGACAGAAACAGCTGGCTGCCTGGACAGTCACCCAAGGTTCCTCTGCAATGTTAGAGCATCCATCTTCATGCCTACAGGCTTAGCATATCTGACAGACTTTTCTGTGAAGCAGGATATTCTGAAGGGCCTTCCTACCTTGTCTTGGCAAAGTTTGGCAGTCTTTTCTTTTGTGTCCTACTTGTCCACTTGGACAGCATACTGTCAGCAGTTGAGGCAAGGACACTTTCTTGCCCAATGGCTAACTTTTGCCACAAAGAAAGTAAACTTGATATGGAGTTTTCTTCAATGCCCATCATCTTCTATGACGTAGATTGGTGCTGCCAGGAGCAAACATGTCTCACTGTCATAAAAAAAAAGAATCTATGTTATTAAAACATCATAAATGCCATATTCTGAAGATCTCTAAAGTGTTTGAAGATGACCTATCTAAAATATATCTCTGCTTGACCTTAAAAACATACCTAATATGACTTACAAGTTCCATTGTAATAGGTCACTACTAACTTTCATTTCTTTATTATCCTAAATAGTTGGTAATAACTTTCAAGGACTAGAAAATTGTATTACATTGTTAGATTTGCTGTATAGGTACAATACCTTGAACAAGAGTAGAAATATATGTATAGTATGTTCCAACAAAAATAATCTCAACTTTGTATCAATATACACAATTTGTATTTTATAAACAAAAATCTAATCCAATGTAAAATATTTAAAACTAGTAGTTGCTTTTTAAAAGTACATTCAGTAATCTACCTTTTGATCTTTTATCTGTATTCCCACTTTTTTCTTTTCAGAGTAGATTCAATAATCTACCTTTTATCTTATCATATCTATATCCTCTTTTTTTCTTTTTCTTCTTTTTTTTTCAAAAAAGAACCCTAAATCTTTATCTCCTTTGTTTAGCTTTTTTCCTGACCATTACTGATAACAACTTGTAATCAACCACCAAAACAATGACAAATATCCATAACTCATTGAATGACCAAAAACCACCCACCCCACCTCTTGGGGATATGGGTGTCATGTTCTTAAATTTACTTCCTGCTGTCTAGGGGTGAAGGCATCTTTAGGGGATCCTGAAAAGGAAAATTTTGGGTTAATTGTCAAGTCCTGGGAGAGGTAGCTGTATCATTTGTTGTCTGGTCCCTACATAATGGGAAAGTGCAGGGCTTGTCTCAGATCCTGGCTAAAATAGTCTGTGAGACTGGATCATCTCAGCTAGCCATATCAAAATTGTCGTGAGCCATTTGTAGTCCATAGTCAATCTTTAGGTGGTGTTTGTCAGCTTAGTGGCATTATCATAGACCATGTTGAACCATCATTGTGGGGTCCCATCATCTTTTTGGAGATGTCAAAGATCGCTGGTAGATGTGGTCATAGTTCACTACAGAAAACAATAGGCTAATTTACTTTTTATTGTGACTTTTTTTCTTTTCTGGTTGACTTGTCCTTTTTTTATCAAATGTCTCATTTGTCCAGTGTTTTTCTGATTCCTTAGCCTTCATTCTCCTGAAAGACAAAAACAAAACCCTTCCCCAACCCTAACTTTGGGGAGGTTCCCTTTTGGCAAGTTATATCTGATCAAATGAAAAGTATTTGTTAGTCATATAAATTATTTTAAATTGAACGGTCACACTGGTTGATGAACTATCACCTCTTCTAATTAAGAGGTCTCTCTTTTGTCAGTTTTGATGATATCCATAGCTTTTCTTCTCTTGTGGAAACAAAAGCAAAACTTCATCCCCAATGTAACACATATCCTGGCTTTCATTCTGATGTCAGCACATCTTTAAAGTATGCAGGCTGATATAATTCTGTAGTTTTTTTCTGTTATCCAATGTCTCTCTGCAGCTGTTGTTCCTTTCCAATTTACAATGAGAAAATTCAAAGTTAATAAAGCATTATGTAATAAAACCTAATTCTGGGGGTATTTGTTCCCTTTTCTGTTTATTTAGCATAGACTTTAGCATTCAATTTGATCTTTCTATCACTGATTGGCCTGTAGAATTGTGTGGTATACCTATAATATGCTTTTTATTGTAATAAGTGAAAAAACTGTTTCATTTTACCAGAGACATATGCTGGAGTATTGTCAGTCTTAATTTGTACAGGTATACCCATGATGGCCATAAATTATAGCAAATGTTGATTACAGAATCAGCCTTTTTGGAACTCAGAGCAGTTGCCCATTGAAATCCTGAATAGGTATCAATGGTGTGGTGTACTTATTTTAATTTTTCAATTTCTGCAAAATGAAACACATCTACCTTCCAGATTTCATTCCCTTGAGTACCCTTTGAGTTACTTCTTACAGGTGGTGGAGTTTGGTTATATAAAGAACAAGTAGGACATTTTCTTATAATTTCCTTGGCTTGTTGCCAGGTTATGGAAAACTCCCTTTTCAAACCCTTACTATTAACATAGTATTTTTTTATGAAATTCTGAGGCCTCCAGCACATTTCCTATCAATAGTTGATCAGTCTCATCATTACCTTGTGCTAGAGGGCCTGGAAGACCCATATGGAATAGGATGTGTGTTATATATAAGGGATGATTCCTATTCCTGATTATTTATTGTAACTGAATAAATAACAAAGTTAATTCTGATTCATCAGTGATAAATTCAGCAGTTTCGATGTGTAAAACAACACTTTCTGTATACAGAGTCAGCAACTATGTTGAGAGGTTCTGTAAAATCCATTAATACCATCAGAATGGCATATAATTCTGACTTTTGGACAGAATTATAGGGACTTTGAGCCACTTTACTTAAATTTTCTGATTTGTAACCTGCCTTTTCTGATTTGTTTGCATCAGTAGAAAATGTAGGGGCTCCAGATATTGGTGTTTCCTATACAATGTGAGGCAGGATCCAGTTAGTTCTCTTTATAAATTGAATTCTATTGCTTTTGGAATATTTGTTATTAATCTCTCCCAAAAATTACTACAAACTCTTTGCCAAGGTTTACTTTCTGCCCATAATTTGTCAGTTTCATCATTAGTTAAAGGCACTATAATTTCTGCTGGGTCTATTCCTGTTAATTGATGAAGTTTCAATTTTCCTTTTAAAATCAAATCAGAAATCTTTTTCACATATGTCTTCAATTTCTTACTCCATTTATTTGGTAGAAATATCCATTCCAATGCAATATCTTCCCTCTGCATTAAAATTCCTGTAGGCGAATGCTTAGATGGTTATTTTACCATCTGGTTATTTTACCAGAATGCTATCAAGCTTTGGATTCAAACAATCCACATGTACATCTTATAATTTCTTTTCCACCAAAGCCAATTCTCTCTCAGCTTCAGCTGATAATTCTCTTCGACTATTTAAGTCCTTGTTACCATCTAAGGTTTTGAACAAATTACTCAGTTCATCATTTTTTTTTTACCCCAATAGTGGTACTATCTCTTAGCAATCTGGCTCCAGGTTTTTATTTATAAGACCATTAAGGATTCATGCAACATTTGTTTGTACTTTTTTTGTTTTTTTTTTGTTTTTGTTTTTCGAGACAGGGTTTCTCAGTGTAGCTTTGGAGCCTTTCCTGGATCTCGCTTTGTAGTCCAGGCTGGCCTCGAACTCACAAAGATCCGCCTGCCTCTGCCTCCCAAGTGCTAGGATTAAAGGCGTGCACCACCACCGCCCGGCCATATTTTATTTCTTAATAGCTGAATAATATTCTATTGTGATAATGTGCTTTGCTTTAATTATCCACTTATTTGCTGGTAGACTGTTTCAATTTCCTGGATATTTTGAATAGAGCAGGAATAAGCATGAGTGTGTAGGTAGCTTAATATTAGGATGTAGAGTCCTTTGAGCATATTGCCTAGAGTAGTACATCTGGAGCATGTGGTGGATTTATTTCTAGCTTTATAAGGAAACTGCACATCAAATTTTGTAGTGGCTGTACCAGTTTGCCCTCCCAAAAGCAGTGAGTAAGTGTTCCTCTTTCCCCATATCCATACCAGAACTGGCCATTTGCTTTTTAGACCTTGCCTGTTCTGATTGGGGTATTGCATTTGCTTAAGCTAAGGATGCTGAAAAAATGTTTTTCAGCCGTTTGTTTCATCTTCTAAGAATTCCCTGTTTAGTTCCATCCCCATTTTTGATTGATTGTAAGAATAGGGAGTGGAAAGACTGTAAGAAGCAAGGTCAGTAGACTTACTAGTGTAATTCCTGGAACATGGACTACACTTCAGGACAGATCACTCACCCAAGCATAGTTGGCCAATACAAACTGGACTTGATGGATTTAAAGAGACAGAGACAGGGAGAAGGACAGAGACAGAGACTCAGAGGGGGTGAGGGAGAGAGAGGGAGAGAGAGAGACCGAGACAGAACACTTGAAGTTGGGTAAGTAGACAAGTAGGGATAGATCTAAAATAAGTTGTGGAAGGGGCATGAATGTGATCAAAATTTATTATGTGAAATTCTAAATAATTAACAAAACATTAGTAAAACAACAACAACAACAATAACTTTATGAAACTTTTACTATGCTGGAACATGGACTTTAAAGTAATCTGAATTTTTTTCTGAGCCATAGACACTCGTGTTCACTCCAGAATAAACTATATCTTATCTTCTTCCAGTTGTGGGGGTTTTATTGTCTTTTGTTTTGTCAACAGCATCAAACAATAGATCACATATAGCATGTGGGAAACAATAAGTTGGAAAACAGCATATGCTATTAAGCAAAAGAAAAACAGGTCAGCATTCTTTTCAAAAAACTTCATATGTATTCTTAACAGTTGAAGAAGCATATTCTTTTTTTATCCTTTCCATATACCACTTTTATTGTCTCTCTGGAAGTTTCACATCATGCATCCACACCACAGGCCCTTCCTAGTCGTTCCATATCTGTCCTCCCTTGTGACCTCCCCCACAAAAGAAGTAAAAACTAAAAATAAAAGTAAAAAAAAGAAAGTCCACATTGTGTTACCTATATACTCCCCGGAGCACGGTCAAATTCTTAGTGACCTGTCCCTTAAATAGAACCGAGTCCTTTCCCTCCCACACTTCTGTCAGGAGCCATCAATCATGTAGAGCTACTCTTTGGCATTTCTGTCAAAATTTTTAAGGGTTCTCCTCAGTAGCTTTCTGTCTAGGCTGCTGCTTTTAGGTGTGGATGGATGGAGGGTGGGGATAGGGATTGCCACAGAAGCCTTTCAGTTCTCTCCATTGCAACTGTGCATCTGTATTTATTTATATCATAGCAAAAGTAGCCTCCTTGCTCTTCACAGTCAGAAGAGCACAGACCATGGTCTTCACTTGGTTTCTGGTGACAGCACAGACCATGAACATATCCCCTGTTGCAGTAGGACCCTGGACCAAAGGTCCTGGACCTTTGGAGACTGCCTAGACTATGGACATCATGGCCTCAGGTGGCAGTATAAGCCACTTGCATCAATATGGCCCCCTGTGGCAGCATGGCCTACAGGCATTGACATGGCTTCAGGCTGCAGCACAGACCACAGGCATGTCCCTCAGTGGTAACATGTACCACAGACATTATCCTGGGCTGGGTGGTGAGCAGGCGGTCCTCGGCCTGGCTGGCTCACTCTGACTTCTGGTTCTATCTCAATGTCCATATTGAACCTCCATCTAAAACCTTTCATTGGTCTGAACTGGATAGGAGGAGTTTTATCACTTTACATTATGTATAGAAGAAGTATGTTGTCTTCAAATAAAATTTCAAAAAACTACTATGCTAATACTTGTGGCCACAGACTCATTCATGGATTTATTCTTATAAAATCTATGGAATCCAATGCCCCCAAATTTAATCTTCTTCTGACAAAATATGAATAAAACTTTGAGTAAGTATTTTCAGTCATCATTCTGTCTGTTTTTAAGTATGTACATTTTAAAGAGGACATTACCAATTCATTTAAAACCATGTTTTAGTGCAATCAATCTTTGCTTCTGCATTACAGCATCTTATTCATAATAATAAGAAATAATTTCCCAGTTGTTTGCTAATCCTAAGATCAGCTATTCAGCTCTGAGCCAAAACATCACAATTGAGAAATTATTTGTAGAACTACAAAATTTTCCAAGCTGCTACTTCCTCATCTTACCACAGATTTTATCTTCTTTCTCTAGTGATGTTCTTTTCTTCCTTCAGATAAATTATCAGAGATACAAAGTATCTCTCTATTTGGAAACTACATTTCTGTCTTAGGGTTTTTATTTCTGTGAAGAGACACCATGACCACGGCAACTTTTATAAATGAAAACATTTAATTAGGGTGGCTTGCTTACAGTTTCTGCAGTTCAGTCCATTATCATCATGGCGGGGAGTATGGTGACATGCAGGCAGACATTGTGCTGGAAAAGTAGCTGAGAGTCCTACATCTTGCAGGCCACAGGAAATAAGCTGAGGGAAGCTTGAACAAAAGAGACCTCAAAGCCTGCCCTCACAGTAACACACTTCCTCCAACAAGGCTACACCTACTTTAACAAGGCCACACCTCCCAATAGTGCCATTCAATATGAGCTCATGGGGATCAATTACATTCAAACTACCACAACTAAACATGCTTTCAGAACAGCCACCAAATAGGAACTTGTTGGAAATGTCTGTTCTGAAGTCCACCTAGGCCTGAAGAACCAGTGAGCTGGTTGAGCCCAGGTGAGCCCTCTATGCTAAAAAACTTGAGAGATGAATCTATATTCAAGATTAAGAACAATTCAATAGAGCCATTTACAGTTCCTTACATAAAGAAAATGGCACTATTTAATTTTACTCTTTTCATCTGCTCATTATTTAAAACCTTTGAGCTATGTGTAAAACGATCATCCTCTTTTACCTTTGCCTGTTCTCTGCAGGCAATTTTTTTAGCACCACATAAACTTCATTTCAGAAGCTTTGTATTTACTGTCTTGAACAGTCTACATCCCCAAAGAGAGTAGGATATTTAACTAAGTGTAAAATTAAGGGATTTTTCTTAAAGACATGAAAGCCAGAAACCTAACTAATGTTTACGTATTAGCCTTGTATGGTTAACACTGCATTTTTCTTTTATATTGAGCAGAAAATTAGTGAGGCTTCCCAAGAAAAAGATGTGCTAAAATGGAATACACTCCTATCATATTTTACTTGGAAAGTTTGTATGAATCAAAATATGTGCTCTAGTTTAAAAAAAAAATAAAATCAATCTACACTAATACCCCATTAAGGAATTAAAAAAGAGACTTTTTCAAATAGGTTAGGCCAAGAGTGAGCTCAATTTTGAATTCTCTGCTTCTTTCCCTGTTTCTTTTGTCTGTCTGTCATTTGTGCTTATTGGCCTGTCTGTATGTTGTAGATGTAACCAACCGTCTTATTAAATAAGAAACACAGAGTCAGTGTAAAGATAAAAGCCCAAGAGGTCAGAACTAAGAGCCTTACCCGCCTGCTTCAGCGATCCTCTTCAGCCAGGAGACCTCTCCGAAAAAAAGGGAGCTACTTCCTGTGTGTTTGTCTTATAAAGACTTCCTATTCTGCCTTCTCATTGGTTGTAAACCCAACCACATGACCGTCTCGTCACTGCCTGTCTGTTGGGCACTCCAGGTCTTCTATGGTTGGTATTGAGATTAAAGGCGTGTGTCTCCAATGCTGGCTGTATCCTTGAACACACAGAGATCTACCTAGTTCTGCCTACCAAGTGCTGGGATTAAAGGCGTGCGCCTCCTTCAGCAAATCCTACTGGCGTGCACCACCACAACCGGCTTTCACTATGGCTTGCTAATAGCTCTGACCCCTAGGCAACTTTATTTATTAACATACAAATAAAGTCACATTTCAGTACAAATAAAATACCACTATAGTATGTCTGTCCTTATTATATGTTCCAAACAAAGGGCTTTATTATTGAACACCACAGAAAACATGGGATTGAAAAGGAATGGGGAAGACCACAGAAACCTTTAACAAAGTTTCACTGTGGAAGAAACGATTTTTACTGACCTCAAATAACCCAAAACATCACACAAATATTATCAATCTATATTTGCACGTTTCTTCCAATATTGATGGGGTGTTTGTTTTTAAAGGTTGCTTTTAACCTGTTGAATTCTTTTGGTAAATGATCACCACAGCACATATGCATATGTACTTACATTATCCTGGGACGGGAGCATCAGTACATAATTTAAGATTAATCCTATGCATTCAGCATAGGTTGTAAAAACTGATTACATGGGAAATCTAAGGCATAGTAAGGTTGCTTACAGTGTACTCTTAAAAGGAAGTTAAACTTAAACAAGCTCAGCAGACTGAGCATGTAGTTTTAAATGATCTCAAGTTATATTAATTGTGTTACAAGGTCTGGCAAGAGATATTTCAAAAAAGTTATTACCAAGTTATCCAATCATTCTTTCTGAATCCAGTGGCTTTGAATAAAATCAGTTGAAATCAGAATTTTAAAAAATGATCAATTAAGATTTTAATAAATATTCCTTTCAAAAGAATTTTTATTACTGTTGTGTAAGAGACAGGTTATAAGTATTATAAATATTTATAGGGTAGCTGGAGGGAATCAGTGTATTTAATTTCAAGTAATATATAAACAGCAAACACCCCTAGAAATGTCACTTGTGTAGAATATTTATTTACACTGTAAAGATGTGTCTCTGTATAAGGTGCCTTCTGACTGGTTTAATAAAGAGCTAAATTACCAATAACTAGACAGGATAGATTGGTGGGAGTTCCAGGCAAAGAGAGGAAACTCAAGATGAATCTAGGCATGGGAGAGAAGCCAGTGAGATGCAGACCGAGTCAGACACACAGAATGAAATAGAGGTAAAAGCCATGTGGAAGAATGTAGATTAATAGCTCAGTTGGTAGAGCTTAATTCCAGGGTTGTGGGTTCGAGCCACAAAACCAAATGTAGGATGAATTGCTAAATGGTCTTATTAATAAAAAGCCCAGAGCCAGGTATTGGGGTGAATGCTGAAAGATCAGAGAAGCAGAACAAGCCACAGCCACCTCACCTTGCCAACTCCCCAGCTGATCTTGTTTCTTCAGACTGAAAGCCTCTGAGTCCTCACCCCTGAGGGTCTCAGTTGAACTGCCACTAAAAGCCTCTAGTTCCTGGTCCTCACACCTTGTATACCTTTCTGTTTCCTGCTATCACTTCCTGGGATTAAAGATCTGTGTCCTTCCCAAGCAAAGACATGAGATTTCAAATGCTGGGATTAAAGGTGAGTGCCACCATGCCTGGTTCTATTTCCAGTGTGGCCTTGAACTCACAGAGATCCACACAGATCTCTGCCTCTTGAGTGATAGGCATGTGTGCCACCACTGTCTGGCCTCTATGTTTAATTTGGTGGCTGGCTTTATCTTCTGATCCACTGATAAGTTTTATTTGTTAGAGCACATTAGGCAGCCTAATTATTGACTTCACTGTGAATGTCAGTCTTTTTGTTGACCGAACAAGCCCTTTATTTTATTTCACACCAAAAGAAAACAAGATAAATAAATAAATAAATAAATAAATAAATAAATAAATAAGCCGGGCAGTGGTGGCACATGCCTTTAATCCCAGCACTCAGGAGGCAGAGGCAGGTGGATCTCTGTGAGTTCAAGGCCAGCCTGGTCTACAGAGCAAGATCCAGGATAGGAACCAAAACAACACAGAGAAGCCCTGTCTCAAAAAACAAAAACAAAAAAAAAAAAAGAAGAAAAAGAAAAAACAAAAGAAAAAGGAAAAGGAAAAGAAAACAAGTATACGACTCACTGATTCTGCCTGCCTGTGTTTGATTGGAAATAATATAGTTCATCTGTCATCTACCATCTCTACACATTATGATTTTTCCCATACTATTCAAGGTTAAATTTTCTTATAGATTAAATAATGAAAGTTGCAGGAAAATGTATGGAACTAAGAAAAAATCATCTGGAGTGAGGTAATCCAGACCCAAAAAGATAAATATGGTATATATTCATTGGTCTGGATGAATTAGCCATTAAATAAATGATAAGAAAGCTACAATCCATAGACCCAGAGAGGTTAGGCATAGAGGAAGGGACTGAGGGGGGAAACATTGGTCTCCCTATAATGGTGAAATAGAACAGATTTTATAGGTGGTCTAGACCTGGGAGGGAGTGGAGAACAAGAACAGGAGAATCAGGTAGGAAGGGGGAAGGGAAAAGGGATTAAGGGAGGAAATGACAGAATGACTGGAGAGATGGCTAGAATTGAAGATCATTTAAGGAGCATTTGAGGGTCCATATGGAAACCTAGTGTAGAGGATACTTCCTATAATATAGGATATATAGAGGTGATCCTAATGAAGTCTCCAAATAATGGGGAAGACAAAACCCCTACTTGCCATATCTTGTCACCAAATGAAGCTTCCAGTGCTGGGTTTCATCCAATTAAGTTGTTGGCCAAATGCTCCAATAGAAATCCCCAAACAACCCAAGCTGTTGCCAAGACAATAGGTTGCTCTTCACAAGCCAACAAGTCTTCATTGTTGAAGACAATACTCACACAACTCTTTGAACATGGAGAAGTGGAGCTGGTGCCTACATAGAACCTTCACCTCTATGTTCTAGTGTCTGTGACATGGGAAGGTACTCTGCAGACTATCAAATGAGAAACATAAACACCAACCCAACCACAAAGCCTTTGATCTACAATCCGTCATGCCTACAAAATAGCCTAAGGCGATGGTGTGAGTTTCCAGCCAATGTCTGACTTGACTTAAGGCCAACTCCATGAGATGGAACCCATACTTGACACTGCTTGGGTGACCAAGAACCAGAGTCTAGATAGCCCAAGGACCTAGGGAAAAACAAAATACTACTGGACTTTAAAAAAGTAACAGTAAAATGACTCTTAATGATATTCTGAGATACTCATAGATCAGTGCCTTATTCAACCATCATCAGAAAGTCTTCCTCCTGCAGCAGATGGGAGCAAATAGGGAGACCTAAAGCTAGACATTATACACACCTTGGAACACACAGCTCTAAACAAGATGTCTCTATCAATTCATTCCCTTCAGAGCAAGCAGAAAGAGTCAGGGGGACAGAGGAGATAGAGGATACCAAGAAAACAAGGCCCTCTAAAAAAACTGAGCAAAGCTCATATGAACACACAGAGACTGAAGGAGCATGCACAGGGCCTATATGGGTCTGCACCAGTTCCTCTACTTATATACTATAGCTTTCAGTTTAGCACTTTTATGGGACTCCTGAATGAGTAAGTGAGTAGATCTCTGATTCTTGTGCCTTCTCTTGGAGCTGTTTTATTTTTCTGTTGGCTTGTCTTGTCCACCTTCAGTATGATGGTTTTCACTTTATTGTATTATACTTTATTTTTTTATTTGTTGTTACTTTCTCCTAGCAGCCTGTTCTTGGCTAATGAGACACATAAAGCAAGTAGATCTGGATGGGAGAGGAAGTAGGCAGAAACTGAAGTGAGTAGAAGGAAAGAAAAATGTATTCAGATTATATTATATGAGAAAAGAATCTATGTTTAATAAAAGTGAAAAATAAATAAAAAAGTAAATAAACCAAATAGAAAAACAATGGAAGTTTTCTCCTGACATGTTCATGATCACCAGTCCTCTACTGTGTTGTAACTAGATACTGTCACTGGACTTGAGTGAGGCACAAACATAAGTGTGATATGTGAAAAGAAGGCATCAGAGTAGAACCAAATCATCACCACATCTTGTTTCTCCTTATTCATGGTTAGAAATTGGAGATCCGATTTTATCATCTCATCTCCAAGAAATACTGGGAATCCATATATGGCATGTTTTAACAGCAAGAAATTAAGACTCTGGAATATTCTTTCAAACTATTGCAGTGACACTCCACTTTTGTAGACATTTTATGAAGTAAACAGCTGCCACCTGCAAATCCTCATAATTCTAAAGTCAAAAGTTAATCTCTGATCTCTTAAGATTTCTCTTGGGTCTATGAGATTTTTCCAATCAGAGAAGAGTCATTATGAAATGAGCATCCAATGAGGAAGCTGTTATTTCCACTAACATATTCCTGGCAATGCACTAAGATGAGTAATAGGTAGTAGACCATTTCCTCCAGGACATAAACAAAGTCACAAATCAGGATGGTTGTAATTATCTTCTATTGTCTCTAGTTCACAAAACAGAAACTCAGTCATTTGTAAAACTATACACTACCATCTATTTCTTGGAAACACAGAGAGTAAAGACCTTTGGCTATAGTGATCTCAAATCACTGAAAATTTACCTTAGTTTAATGTACCAAGCCTTTGAATGTATTCAAGGTTTGCATGCTTAATTGTTCTTTTTGTAAATAGGATACACACACACACACACACACACACACACACACACACACACACACATTTGAACCCATACACAGATGCAGAGGCCATGGAAGAATACTGCTTACTGACTTGCTCTATATGATTTGCTCAGCCTGCTTTCTTATTGAAGCAAGGCCACAGCTCCAGGAATGGCACCAATCACAGTGTTTGGCCCTCCCACATTAATCATTAATGAAGAAAATACCTTACAAGTTTGCCTGAAGTACAATCTTATGCAAGCATTTTATTTTTTTAAAACTTTCTTTTTATTTAATCTTTGTCTTTCATACCATGCATCTTGATCTACTTCATTTCCCATCCCTACATATCCCTTGCAACCTTCTCCCCCAATAACAGTTAAGAGAAAAAAGAAAAGAAAAAAGGAGGGTTGGCAATCTCGTCATGGATGCTGTAGTGTGACACAGTTAGTCATGCAGCAAACCCTTTTATCCATATACATTTACTTGCAACTGTTCATTGCAAGGAGTCATTGGTCTGGTCTGAGGCCTGCTACACTATCAATGCTGGGCCCTCACTGGGACTCCTCTTGGGTGTCCTGTTGTTGCCCTGTGTCATGGAGATCCTACAGCTTTGGGGCTGCAGGATGTGCCCCTTCACATGCTTCAGCAGGTCATAGATGGGGTGGATGTTGGGGAAGGCCAAGTCATAACCCTGGTTCTAGGCCTGAGTAGTTGCAGGGTTGGTCAGCCTGCCAGCTCTCTTCTGTCCTCACCACCAGGGTGAGCTCTCCAGGGTTGCCCTGGCTAGTTGACCCCTTGCAGCAATGAGCAAGGGGTGGGGCCAGTTCTCCTGCTTTCATGCCCACCGTGTCAGATCTCCCACACCTTCACCATCAGGGCCAGCTCTACTGGGTTGCCCAGGTGAGTTTCAGGGCCCGCTCTCCCCAAGTGCTGCAGCTGATGAGAGGAAGAGACAACTCTCCTGCTTTTATGACCTCAGGACTAGCTCACCATAGCTTTTACATTTGGGAATAATCTAGATAGCATGAAGACATTTCTTCTTTGCTATATACAAGAGTCGAACTTTCCTCCATCACATTTGTACTGTGCATGTACTGCTTAATCATCACACAGAGCATCACAGTTGCACCACTAGGGTGCTTGTAATAAAATACCTCTTATTTTACCTAATAGTGGCCCCCAAACTCAAGAGTAGTGATGTTGTCAATTAAGAGAAACTGGAATCTATTTCCTTTATTTGTAAAGGTCAGGCCTGGAAACCTGTCTCAGCAGCTAAGAATACTCACTGATCTTCTAGAAGACCTAGATTTGAGCCTTAGCATTCACATGGGGATTCATAACCATTTAAAATTATAAAAAAAAGTTGGCTTGCATTAATTCATTTTGGTAGGGATTGAGAGGATCATAGATTGCTGATTTTTAATATATTTAGTTTTATATATAAATTTTAAATATATATTTTTATTAAATTAAAATTTAAAAATTTAAATTATATATAAAATTTAAATTAAATATAATATATTTAAAATGTATTTTAAATATATTTAGTTTGGAATATAAAATGATCATGACACTTGTGAAATTTATCTCATACTATTGTATAATGCAATCTATTTGAAAGTCATACATTGCAGTGTGTGCCTGTAATCCCAAGTATAAAGGAAGCCAAGACAGGAGGACTGTGATTCAGAGCCTAGGCTGATCAATGTTTTGAGTCCTTTTCTTTAAAATCAAACAAAATAAAGCAGAACAGGTAAAATTCCATTTAGTTACTCTGTCTATTTTGCTATTGTTTTTGAGGGTTTTTTTATACCTGCAATCATCTAGATTATTAAATTACAATCTTTATTTCTTAAAATAGTTTTGTCTGGATTTGTTATTGTGGAAATACTACTCATAGAGAATGGACTGGAAAAGACAACATTCTTTTCTTAAGTGTTTGCAACAGATGGACATCAATTCTTCATTATATATTTGGTAGAATTCACCAGTTTAAAGAATTACTGGACACAATTATTGAAGGCAGGGCCTTATAAGCTATGGAACTTCATTTTTTCTGAATTTTGTATCTAAGTTTGCCAGTTTTCAGCTGTTAAATGATTTTTCTTCTTTTTAAATGATTATTGCCTTCATTCCATAAATTGCAAAAAAAAAAACCACTTGGTAAAAGATTAAAATGCTGAAAAACAGCTCTAATATTTGTACTGTTGCTCTAAATTGATATTTTATATCCTGAAATTGATGTTTAAGCTTTCTAAAAGTCTTGATCAGATATGATTTCAAAATAAATACTGGCAGCAACATTTCTTAAGCTCTTAAAATGGATTTCTTGACTTTGTATTAAGATTTAAGTCTACATAAGAAAACTAATACAGATACCTCTGATGCTCTGGTGTGCAGAAGGTAAATGTTGAAAAGCATGAAAATCAAAGTTTTTGCAAGTTGAAGTCTTTTTAAAATTTTATTTTATATTTATTTGTGCATATATTTGTATGTATGCCTCTCTCTCTCAATATCTCTCTCTGTGTGTGTGTGTGTGTGTGTGTGTGTGTGTGTGTGTGTGTGCTCGCAGGCATGTGCACGTGTGCATACTTGTTACACATGCATGTATCTACATACATGAACACTTGCACATGGTACAGTGGGCATGTGGATGTTGGAAGACAACTTGTAGAAGTTGATTCTCTCCTTCCATCATATGTATTTGAGGGAACAAACTCAGGTTGTTAAGCTTGGCACAAAGCACCCTTACTCACTGAGCCAACTCACCAGACTTGCAACTTGAATTCTAGGTGCATTTTCTGAATCATTGGGTTGAAAACATAGCCATATTTCACTCTATAGAATCATCACTATGGCAGCTCACTAGCACTTCTTGGTTGTTTGCTAAATCCTCACTATAAACACATGCTTTCCTAGGTAGAGTTTTAATTTTAATTCCTTTTTATTGATGTAGTATTTTCTCCAAAATAATGCCATCACAGTTGAGAATACAGATGGGCTCTGCAGGTAGTAGTGACAGTAACTAACAAAATCCCTTCTGAAAATCTCTCCCACAACACTAACTTAGAAAAACAATTGAATTTAAATTCCCCAACTCTATTCCATTTGTTTTCATAAATTGCATTATACTGAAACAAAACTTCTGTGTTTTTTTTTCTTGCCTAATTCTGGATTACATTTCACAATAATGACAATCAACAGGCTGTAAAATGGTATGTTTATAGCAACATGGTATAACTAACTTAAGCAACATCAGAGAGGAATTGAAATCTCTATATTCTTTCTCTTGATTCAATTTTCAACCTGAAAAACTCAAATGGAATTGCATTGCTTTACGGCTTTTTAAAGTGATTACTGAGCTCAAAAGATGCTCTCTGGTTCTGCAGGATCAGTGATCAACATTTGTAAAGTGCTGCATCTAATTAGCAAACCCATTTCAGTTACACTCCTTAAATTGTTCTATTGTTGGTTAAATTGTGCTTGACAGCACTAGATTCCATTTTACAATGTAATTTGGTGAAATATATGATTTCAGGTTCCTCTAAAGCAATAGCTCTTATTTAACATAACTTCAGCAGACAGAGCCTTTATTAAGTCTGGGCATTTAATATATTATGGAAGAAATTCATATCCTTTATAAATATAGATTACAGCAACAGGTCAAAAGGACTTGTTATGGCATGGTTTGTACTAGAAATAGGCTCAAGTGAGTATCAAAACTGTAATTTTCACAGCTTAGCAAATGAAACAATAAAGCTGAATTACTTGATACTAAAGATTTAGAGGTAAAGGAGATGACCAATGATTATCCAGTTCGAATTCTAAGTCTACACCCCTCTGCTATGTAATTAGGGGTTAGTCATTCTACATTTTAAAATGTTCTATAATATAAAGTATCATGTGCTCATAGTAATCCTACTGCATCTCAAGTCATGAGAGAGGCATAACATTCTCACAGTAAAGCCTTATCTTCTAACGTGAGACTGTATTGGGTCAAACCTCATTTTTGCTAACTCCTCCATAAAATGGTTCATAAGACCATTTTACTTCAATATTTTTATCTCTAAGCTAGATTTACACAAATATTAAGAAGTAAGTATGCATGTGCTGGTTAATTATGTTTTTCCATTTGACCTAAGCTAGACTCCTCTGGCAAGAGGAAATCTCAATTGAGAAGACATTTTTGTCAGATTGTCTGTAGTCAAGTCAGTGGTCCTTTTTTTTTTTTAAAGCTACATCCACATTGTCCCTATTCTTGGTATAGACCAAGAGAGTGTACAAGCTTCTAAGCAAACATTTTTTACTCAAGGAGCTTTCTAAGCCCTAGGAAGAACAACTGAATCTAAATGAAAACTAAATAAATAATTAGCACTTTACTATCAGAAAGCAGGCACGTTTGTTTTTGTTGAGTGCTGTTATTTGTCACCTGAAAACTATAAGGAAGAATATAAAAAATTTGGACTCTAGAGTATATTGTGAAAAGTACAAAGTACCCTCTCTATATCAGTATGTTTTCTGTTCTATACATACATACCTTCAAATTACTTCAAAATAATTTTGTAAAACTAAAAATTTTATAAAGGTATTAAGATCCTGTACAAGTCTTTTAGATATTGTTATGACTTCTAACAAGTTATGTTCAGATGAAAAACCATGCTTATATCACATATTTGGAATTAACATGACAAAAGAAACAGAAAATTAAAAGTAACTCTAAAGTCATGAAGTAAAACAAAGTCATAAAAATTGTGATAGTAGATTAGTGATAAGACAATTCTAGGTCTAGAATACATATTTATTTCTTACGTAATAGTTTCTTTTCAGAGCACTCATATTATATATATATATATATATCCTAAATAAGTAAACTGTATCAGATTTGTTAGATTATTGCATAGCCTCCACTTTCATGTATAATTTCCCCAAGTTTGAATTGAGTTCATAGAGGGCAATAACCAAGGCTTCCTGTTAGGATATATCCACAAAAGCAGATATTTAAACATAATAAACAAGCAAATGTGTTACTTAAGGCATAAAAATACTGAATTGTATGTGCTGTCCCAAACTCTGGGCTTTGACTAGGACACATATTCTTCACATCAACACAGGCCCCTCCTTCTACCACCTGACATCATTTGCCCTACCTCATATCTAACTTCCAGGTGCAGTGCAGCCCTAGACATGTTGTAACAGGTCCAAGCCAAGTGAGTCCACCAGATCATCTCCTCCACATACATTCTCCAATCCCCATATCTAGTCCAGATCCCATATCTAATGAACTGGCTACATCTTGTAGCCCTAAACATGACACCAACTACCTCCAGGCTTAGACTAGGTATTTGTCTTGCATGCTAATCCAACCATGTCTGTCCAACTGACTTCATCCCTCCCACATCATACCCAACCTTCTGTCTCAACCTGGACTGCACATCCTGTGTTGTGTACTAGCCTATTGTATACAAACAGACAAAGAACTAAACAAAGAAGTCCACTTTCCCATATTTCATCCCTCAAACACAAATAGTATGAAAGATCAAGACTATCTGCCTACCAAAGAAGAAGTTTCCATCACTTCCATTGAAATATTCTCCAGTGAGAATTAGTTAAGTAAATCCTACTACATGGAATTATAAGAAGAGCCACAAACTTAATCAACAATTTCAAGGAGTTTAAAGAAGGAAAAAGAAATAGCTCAATAAATTTAAATAGACTAAAGGCCGGAGTGATACCCAAGAAAACACAAACATAAGACTGAATGAAAAAAAGACAAAGAAAACACCGTATTTAAAATTCAAATTATATAAACAGGTAGAAATATTGAAAAGAACTCATGCTAAAATGAAGATAGAATTGAGAACCTCAATAACTAGAAAACTAAAGAGAAAATCTTACAAGTAAAATTGATCAAGAAGAAGAAAAATAGCAGCAGTCAAAGATAAAGTTCAGGAATTAGTTCACACAATCAAAAAGTATGAAAAAAAAGGAGAGGAAAGAAACATGCAGAAATACTGGGAACCATGAAAAGTCCAAATCTTCAAATTATAGGCATACATGTGGGGGAAGAATCTCAGGTTAATGATACAGACCACTCAACAAGATCATAGAAGAAAACTGTCCAAACTAAGGAAAAACATATCTAAGCAAATACAAGAAGTATACAGAACACCAACTAGAGAAGGTACACACATAAAAAGCAAATCATAGGTAAAGCACTAAATATACAGAACAAAGGAAAAGTATTAAAAGTGAAAAAAAAAGAAAGAAACCACAAGTCACATATGAAGAAAAAAATGATCAGAATACCTTATTTCTCAAAGGAAAATTTAAACACAAGAAGATCCTAGAGCAATACACTCAATTTAGTGACCATCAATAAACAACCACCAGTATACTATAAGCAGCAAAACTATGTGTCATAGTTGAAGGAGAAAAAAGATATTTTCTGTGATATAATAGGTTAAAGAATTTATATCTTCCACACCAACCCTTAAAAGAATGTTGGAATCAATACTTTTAACTGAAGAGAGGAACAATCATAGCCAAGAGACTATAGAAAGAAAATAAGTGAAGCTATAATTAATGAAACACAAATTACTACTAGAACACAAACAGCAATAGAAAACAAAATGACACCAGTTAACATATACCTTTCAATAATAATTTCAATAGCAATGACCTCAATCTTCAATCAAAGGACAGAAGCTGGCTGAATGTATTAAGAGAAAAAAAAATCCATCTTTCTGTTCTCTATAAGAAACTAAACTTTAAAATAGGGCATCACCTTAAAGTGAAAGAATGGTTTGATGGAACTGTTTGGGAAGGATTAGGAGGTGCGGCCTTGTTGAAGGAGGTATGGCACTGGGGCCGTGAGGTTTCAAAAGCCCACACCATTCCTAGTTAGCTGTCTCTGCCTTGCTCCAGCACTATGCCTGCCTACTGACTGATATACTCCCTGTCACTATGGTCATGGAATCACCCTATTCAACCAAATAAACTTTTCCATTTATAAGTTGCTAAGGCTACGTAGAAAAACCCTGTCTCAAAAACAAACAAAACAAACAAACAAACAAGCAAAAACAAATACAGTGAACCTGATAGAAGAGAAAGTGGGGAATACCCTTGAACATACTGACACAGGAGATGGCTTTCTGAACAGAACACTGTTAACAGGCACTAAGATCAACAATTAATAAATTAGACCTCATGAAACTGAAAAGCTTCTGTAAGGCAAAAGATACCATCAGTCAGAAAAAGTGACAGCTTACAGAATGGGAAAAGGGTTTTTTTTTTTTTTTGTTTGTTTGTTTTTACAACTCTACATCAATAAAGGACTAATAGCTAAAATATATAAATACCACAAGAAACTAGATATCAAAAGACAAAATAATTCATTTAAATAATGGGATACAAATCCAAATAGAGAATTCTCAATAGAGGAAACTCCAATGGCTGAGAAACAAAGAAATGTCCAACATCCTTAGACATCAAGATAATGAAAATCAAAAGTACTTTGAGATTCCAACTTATACATGTCAAAATGGCTAAGATCAATAACATAAGTGACAAGTTGTGCTGGCAAGGATGTGGAGCAAGGAGAACAGTCCTCCATTGCTGGTGGGAGTGCAAACTTGTACAGCCACTATGAGAATCAATATAGTGGCTCCTCAGAATGTTGCAAATTGATATACCTCAAGATCCAGCTATATCATTCTTGGGCATATACTCAAATGATGCTTCATCTTACCAAAAGGACACTTGCTCAGCCATGTTCATTGCAACTTTATTCATAATAGCCAGAAGCTGGGGACAATTTAGATGTCTCTCAACAGAAAAATGGATAAAGAAAATGTAGTTCATTTATGCAATCAAGTATTAGTCAGCTTTTTAAAAAAAAATGACATCGTGAAACTTGTAGATAAATAGATGCAACTAGGAAAAAAAAATCATCCCAAATAAAGTAACACAGACCCAGAAAGATAAATATGGTATGTATTCCCTTATAAGTGGATTTCAGCCATGAAGTAAATGATAAGCAAACTTCAATCCATAGACCCAGAGAGGTTAGGCAAAGAGGAGGATCTCCCTAGGAGAGAAATAGAATAGATTTTATGGGTGGACTGGGGGCAGGGGACAAGAGTGGGTGGATCAGGTTGGGGGAAAATGGGGCAAACGAAGAGACTGTTAAAAAAAAGAAGAAGAAAAGGAAAAAAGAAAATGTCCTTATTTTGACTTATACTTACAGTCCTATGGTCCTACTTACATGTACAATTACCATGCAAACAAAGTGTTACTGTGGTCCTTTTCACATTAGAGAGCTAAGGCCCAAGTAAGTTAAATTTTCTTAAGAAACACGACTAATAGGTGGTAAGTAATCAAATTAAAGCCTATAGACAACAAAGGCTAATATCTTTTCAGTACTTCAACTTGATTTCTTTTATCAAAGCATTACACATATACTCTGCTTTATGCATTTTTCTAGAATCATGCCCTTCTCTTAGCATGAATAAATGATAATGGAGTATAACTTTTCAAAACTGTCATCATCCTCTGAAATAACAGACACCCTGCATTTGATCCTATCATGTCCTTTATCTAATTAAAATGCTTACTTGTAAAACCATACTTTTTGAATGTTAATAAATTATAGGCAAATTTAATTGCATTTGGGTTATTTTTGAAACAGACAAAAAACATATGTATGTCATTTCTGGTACTTTTCTTAGCTCTACCAAATTAATTAAATTACAGGTTTTGTCTGGCTCAGAGCATTGAAATTTGGATGCCTGCATTTGTTCATGAATTAAAAGTGCAACTTTAGAGTTTTCTTATAATTCTGTACTTGATACATAAAGAGAGTAATGAAAACAGCAAAAGTTAAAGTAATAAAGGCTACCTTTATAAAAGCTTTTGGTTAATACACCTTTCTTTGTTTGAAAATGACCTTGGCTACATCTTTCATGCTTCCTTGCTTTCCGTATAAGATGCATAATTCATACAGCAATCAATTAGTTGACTGTACAGCCTGTTACAAGATGAAATATTCTATATAAATCATTGTTGGCAAAGTTGCTAGAACAATTAATAAAGTAGGAAATCTATGGGAATCGCTTCATAGGTAACAGAGGTTCATTAAAAGCTAATCAGTTTCTTATACTACTTGGAAGAAATTGCACACAAAAAATACAGGCTATCATTTAATCACTATTTCTTATGAACAGTTTGATCAAAATGATATTATTTGTTGTTTTTATAAACAAGAACAAATGCCCAACGTAATTGGCTCATTTATTTGGTTTAAGACTTTGAATAATGGTATCATTCTATGAATCAAAGTACAGCTACCAAAAAAGAATTCCTTTGTGTACAGCATTTATAATCTAGTCATAGTATCTTCATACATAAGTCTCCCACCAGTCCTGTGAATCCAGAGGATGGACTACAAACAACTTCAAAAGGCAAATCAACTCAATACTGATTAGCAGAGCTTCAAATGCTGTGTTAATTGTTTCCACATGTATCATCTGTAATCAAAGAGCTAATATAAGTTATCTGTTTTTATAGACTATGCATTTGACTTTTATATATACAGATTAAACATATAAAATAGATGTGAAAGTAGAATACACAAGAAATTCACAGAAATGGTGGCCTTTGAGAAGAGAAGTGAGAAGACAGGATAAAAGGGGATTCAGTCTTAAATGTAGACACCTTACTTTTTCAAGCCTTTTTTTCATTTTGTTATGCTTTCTAGAAACAATGAATGTAATTAGCTATTTACAGTCAGCTCCAAAATAAGTAGATAATTCAAAATCAGCCTTTCATGTCGACCTTATTTTTTTCCAAAATTATGTTAAACAATCCATCATTTGCCAATTGATTTGAAGTGTTATTTCATTATGCACTAAATCACTATGTAAGTATTAGTTTATTTCAGGACTCAAAAAACAGTCTAAAGCCAAAGAAATGGTGTTTGTATATTTTTAAATTAATAAGTCAAGGAATGTTGAAATACCATTTACAATTATTATAGTATTTCAAACTTGAAAACACACATAAATCACCTGAAGAATTTTATTTGCTTTCATATTTTGATGCACTAGATGTGAGTTAAGACTGATAATGTACTGGGCTCATTTGATGGTCTTTGGAATACCCTTCGCATATCAAAGGTTTGCTGGCAGTTGTCTCACATCACTTTGAGTTCAACTGGAATTTCAAAAATACTCCTGCCTGGGACTCACCCTGCATATTCTTACTTAATTTCTATGGAGGGCAGTCTGTTTATTTATTTTTCTGTTTCCTTGTTTTTAGATTTATTTGGATTTTTCCAATGTATGCACAGTTTTACTGGCATAATGCAATGATTCTAAAACTTATTTCAACATTGGTCTTTGTTGTAGAACTTTAAAAATATATTAACATGTCTATCTCAGGCCATATTAAGCAAATCAGAATTCCTGGAGGTGGAACCATGCATGCCAATATTTAAAATCATTCCTTATTATTTGCATGTGCAATTAAGTTTGCAACCCCATAGTATAGATGAAGCAGAGAAGAATAATTGGTAAAGGAATGGATGAACACAAACCAAGTTGTTTTTTAATCTCCTCCTATGCGATTTTATAACATATTAACAGTATATTATAAATATATGCACAAATATAATATAAATATGCACCAGTAAAGAAGAAACATATATGAAGGATCTTCTTATGCATCTGCAAACACAATGTGGAAAGAGATAATAATAATTAGAAAACTCATTCACCTGACCCCAGACTCACCAGCAGCCCCTCTCCTCCTCCCCCTAGCCACACACCCTATGGGTTCTAACATGTCATTTCCTCTGCCAGCTTACTAGATGGACACCCAAGTCTGGGATAAACAAAAGCCCTCTGTAGCTAAACACCATTCCCTCATCATCGTCCAGTTACAGGAAGCTACCCAGTACATTACCCAAGCCTAGTACCCACTCTCACTCCAGAGTCTCAGGGTACTTAAATCTATCATCTCTGACCTCTTAAGAAAAAAAACTACTTTGTCCCAAATCTTCTCCCTTTAGCACCCCCATACTTGCAGTTAAAAAGCCCAATGGGACCTGCCGCCAGTTTCAAGACCTCCGGCTAATTAATTGGGCAGTGGTCCCATTCTATCCTGTTGTGCTTAACCCTTATACACTCCTTTCTACTATCCCCTCAGGGACCTCCCATTTCTCAGCTCTAAATCTTAAGTATGCTTTCTTCTTTATCCCTCTCAGCACTCAGTCACAAAACATCTTTGCTTTCACTTGGACTGACCCTGACACCCACGTCTCCACCTAGCTCACTTGTACTATCATACCCCAGAGGTTCTGAGACAGCCCACACCTATTTGGCCAGTCCCTGGCTTCTGATCTACTCTTGTTGTCTCTTCCCAAATCTAAACTCATACAGTATGTAGATGACCTTCTCCTTTGAAGCCCGTCTGTACAAATTAACCAAACTAACACCTTTGTCCTTCTAAATTTCTTGTCCAGCCCAGGCTATAGTCTCACCTTCCAAGATCCAACTGTCCACTCCTCAGGTCACCTACTTGGGACTAACCATTACCCCAATCCACAAAGCCATTACCTTGGATAGAAAACACCTAATCCAGTCTCTTGCAGTCCCTGCTACTAAAGAGATTTTTATTGTTCCTAGGAATAGCTGACTTTTTATGTTCCTGGATCTCCTCTTTTTGCCTCCTTGCCTGCCCCTTATATGAGGCAGCCCTTGACCCCTCACATGAACTTCTTCTCACTCCTATTACTAAGCCCTTTCAGAAGTTCCAACAGGCTCTCCTCCAGGCCCCAGCATTACATCTCCCAGACCTAACCCTCTATGTAACAGAAAAAGAGGGATATGCCTTTGGGGTCCTAGGCCACCAACTGGGACCTTCCTTTGCACCTATAGCATCCCTGTTAACAAAATTAGACCTTACCACTCAGGGATGGGCACCTCCCATACACACTTTAGCAGCTGCTGAGCTCCTAATTTGTGAATCAAAAAAACCTAAACTTTGGGTCACCCACCACCATCTTATCCTCCCACAACCTGTCCCATCTCTTAACTTATAAAGGCTCACAAACTCTACCTCCTTCCAGGTTCTTTCTCTCCAGGTGGCACTAACAGAAGAGGCTGCACTCACTTTTCAATCTTGTCCACCCCTCAATATCTCAAATCTTCTTCCTCGACCGAACACTGACTACTCTCCATCTCATTCTTGCATTAAGACCCTAGACGAACTACTGCCCCATCCCTCACACATACAGGAGGGCACATTGCCTCAGGCCATCTATACCTGGTACACAGATGGCAGCTGCTTTTTACACGAAGGGGCCTGAAAAACAAGCTATGCCATAGTGTCAGATAGTGGGGTGGTTGAGGCAAAGGCCTGCCCTGCCACTCCCCTGACCAATAGGCTGAACTAATAGCTCTCACTAGTGCCTTCCAATTGACATAAGGACAATCCCCAAACATTTACACAGACTCCAAATATACTTTTCATATCCTCCTGTCCCATGCTGCCATCTGGAAGGAGCATGGACTACTTACAGCAAAAGGAGGGTCCATAACCAACTCAGGTCAATTATGGTCATGCTAAATGCCCCCCATCTCCCCACAGCTATAGGGATTATTCACTGTCAGTCACAACAGACTGACAGCTCCATCATCTCTAAGGGAAATAACCAAGCTGAGGAGGCAGCTAGAGCTGCAGCCTTCCTAGGCCCACGCTCACCTCACCTACTAAAGGGAATGCCTGCACTACAACCCACATTCCTGCTGTCACTCCCTGAGACTTGACAAATTCTGTCCTATCTACACCAGCTCTTTCATCCTAATAGCCAAGCTCTGTCTCACTTTGTCAAGGCCCACCTGAAGCCCACCCCTAAGGACTTGCATTTCTTAAGAAACCTCTTGTAAAATCTGTCAAATGTCAGACCCCAGCTCCAGATATCACAGCCCTCCTCTTCCTACCCACCATGTTATGGGCTCCCTCCTGGGGATTGACTTTCAACTTGACTTTACCCACATGCTTATAATCAGATGAGTTAAGTACCTCCTGGTCCTAGTGGACACATTCTCAGGCTGGATAGAGGTGTTCCAAACCACTAACAAAAGGGCTCAGACAGTCTCTGACCTTCTCTGGGAGATCATTTCCCAATTTGTAACCCCCACCTCCCTCCAATCAGACAATGGTCCTAAATTCACTTCCCAGATTTCCCAAACCCTATCTAAAGCCATCAACAGTCCTTAACATTTTCATATCCCATACCTCCCCAAATCCTCAGAAAAGATAGAAAGAACTAACTGCTCCTTTAAAAACATTCTTGTTAAAATGTTACAGGAATATCACCTCAACTGAGTAAAGCTCCTCTTACCTCTGGCTCTTTTCAGGCTCCAGGCTCTCCCCAAGTGACCCCTTTCTGTCTCGCCATTTGAGCTCATGTATGGGTGGCTGGTTCTAACCCCGGGCTCTCAACCAAACCCTCATGTCTCCGTGATCACCTACTCAATCTCTTACTCTGTCATCTCTGCTCTCTTCTATGGAACTTTACTGACCACTCCCTCCCTGTCCATCCCAGAACACTGGGGGATCAAGTCCTTCTCTCTCCTCCAAACCAATGTCCTTCACCCCTTCCCCCTAAATGTCAGGTCCCCATTCAAGGTAGTTCTTGTACCCCCTACAGCTGCTAAGCTTGAGGGCCTCTCTCATTGGATTCACTTATCTCACCTCAAGCCCTTTCCTCCCCCACCTCATGATAATTTTTCTTTGTAGACACCAATCCCAACAAGACCCCACTCCCCTAAGTCTGAGAGAATACTGAGGTCTACTGCCTTTTCCCCAATTCCAGAAGAGTGAGGCTTCACCCCACAGCCGTGCTCAACTCTACCAGATTGAGAACTCTATATGGAAATAAGTGCTTTCTTTCCTGACCCCTTTCCTCATTCTCCTACCCCTATTAGTCACACAGTGCTTCATCAATTTCTTCTCTATGTATCTCCAATGCCACATTTAACAATCTCTAATTAAACAACCAATTAGCTATTGTTACAGGACTACCATAGAGCTGGAGGTATAAAGACTACCAAACGTGCCTGGGTGGTAAGAAACAACAGCACCCCAGAGATTGCCACACTCCCAAGACTCAAAAAAAAAAAAAAAAAAAAAGAGACTCACAGAACAGATTTCAATGTAGCTTTTTACAATTGACTGCCCTCATAGTTCTTGTGTTTCCATTCATTTGGCTATTTGTCCCTGTGCTTTATCCAACCGTGGCCTCAACAATTCTCATTCATATAGACCCTCCTCTTTCTCACTAATTGGACTCCTGGAGCTCCGCCCGGGGCCTAGCTGTGGATCTCTGCTTCCAGATCCCTCATTGGATGGGGTTTCTAGCATGACATTAGGGTGTTTGGCCATCCCATCACCAGAGTGGGTCAGTTCGGGCTGTCTCTCGACCATTGCCAGCAGTCTATTGTGGGGGTATCTTTGTGGATTTCTGTGGGCCTCTGTAGTACTTTGCTTCTTCCTATTCTCATGTGGTCTTCATTTATCATGGTCTCCTATTCCTTGTTCTC
>CABHPP010123562.1:0-26573 GCA_902168425.1 Peromyscus attwateri
CAGGGGATCTTGGAGAAGGGGGGCCTTCCTGGTAGGGGTGGGGGTAGAAGGGAGTCTGCCCGCTGGCCAGAACTTGGGGCCAAGGTGGGCAGGTCTTTCCAGGGGTGGCTGGTGCCCAGGGACAGGATCTAGGGTGAGGGCGGGCATTCACCTTTGTCCAGAAGGGAAGTCTGTCCGGGGCAGGATGGGAGCTGTGGGCGGGTCTCTAAGTCTCAGGAAGTGGCGAGGGTCTCCGGGGATGATGGACTTTGGGGCAGGGCTTGGGGACTGCAGGGAATTTTGGAGAAGGGGGGTCTTCCCGGTAGGGGTGGGGGTAGAAGGGAGCCTGCCCGCTGGCCAGAACTCGGGGCCAAGGTGGGCAGGTCTTCCAGGGGTGGCTAGTGCCCAGGGATGGGATCTAGGGTGAGGGCAGGCACTCACCTTTGTCCGGAAGGGAAGTCCGTCCGGCAGAAGCATACATTCTTAAGAAGAGTAGATAGCAGGAAATAACCAGAGGGCTGAAATATCAATAAAATAGAAACAAAGAAAACAACAAACACTTTTTCAAACTAACTAAAAGAAAGAGAGAGAATATCCAAATTAACAAAATCAGAAACAAAAAGGGGGACATAACAACAGACAATGAGGAAATCCAGAGAATCATTAGGTCATACTTCAAAAACCTGTACTCCACAAAATTAGAACATCTAAAACAATTTTTTTTATCGGTATCACATACCAAAATTAAATCAAGACCAGATAAACAATTTAAATAGACCTATAACCCTTAAGGAAATAGAAGCAGTCATTAAAAGTCTCCGAACCAAAAAAAGCCCAAGGCCAGATGGTTGCTGTGCAGATTTCTACCAGAATTTTAAAGAAGAGCTAATATCAATGCTTCTCAAATTGTTCCACACAATAGAAACAGAAGGAATATTTCCAAATTCTTTTTATGAAGCTACAGTTGCTCTGACACCCAAACTACACAAAGATGCAACAAAGAATGAAAATTACAGAGCAAGCTCCCTTATGAATATTAACACAAAAATACTCAATAAAATACTGGTAAATTGAATCCAAGGACAAATCAAAAAAAGCATCCACCATGACCAAGTAGGCTTCATCCCAGAGATGTAGATATGATTCAACATATAAAAATCTGTCAATGTAATCCACCATATAAACAAACTGAAAGAAAACAAGCCACATGATCATCTCATTAGATGCTGAAAAGCCTATGACAAAAATCTAACACCTCTTCATGATAAAGGTCTTGGAGAGATCAGGCATTCAAGGAACATACCTAAACATAATAAAAACAATATAAAGCAAGCTGACAACTAACATCAAATTAAATGGAGAGAAATTCAAAGAAAATCAGGATCAAGACAATGCTGTCCACTCTCTCCGTATCTATTCAATATAGTACTCAAAGTTCTAGCTAGAGCAATAAGACAAGAGAAGGAGATCAAGGCACTACAAATTGAAGGGAAGAAGTCAAACTTTTGCTATTTGCAGATGATATGATAGTATCTATAAATAACCCCAAAATTCTACCAGGGATCTCCTACATCTGATGAAAATCCTTCAGTGATATGGCTTGATACAAGATTAACTAAAAAAAAAAATCAGTATTCCTCCTATACACAAATGATAAATGGTATGATAAAGCAATCATGGAAACAACACCTTTTACAATAGCCATGAATAATATAAAATATCTTGAGGTAACTCTAACCAAACAAGTGAAAGATTTGTTTGACAAGAACTTTAATTTTTTGAAGAAAGAAACTGAAGATATCAGAAGATGGAAAGATCTCCTATGCTCTTAGATTGGTAGGATTAACATAGTAAAAATGTCAATTTTACCAAAAGCAATCTACAGGTTCAATGCAATCATCATTAATATCCCAACACAATTCTTCCCAGACCTCAAAAGAACAATAATCAAGTTCGTATGGAAAAATAAAAAGTCAGGATATCTAAAACAATCCTATCCAAGAAAAGAACCTCTGGAGGTATCACCATCCCTGACTTCAAGCTCTACTATAGAGCTATAGTAATAGAAACAGCATGGTATTGGAATAACAAGAAATAGGTGGATCAAATCTGATTTTTCTTAACACAGAATGAATCCAAAGCTTCTCATTTCCTTTGGAAATAAAAGCATAACTTCTTCTCCAAAGTAACATATCTTTTGACTTAAATTTTGAAGTCAAGGCATTTTCAAAATATATAGGTTAGATTAATCCATCAACACTTATAATCGAATATTTCTTAATAGCTGTTGCTCCTTCCTCAGCAGTCAATCAATTCAAATACAACACCATTTGGCTGGTGACTCCTGACTTTGCCCTTCTTTCTCTCAGAATTCTTCTACTCTGGTCACCCTGCCTATACTTCTTGTCTGGTTACTGGCCAATCAACATTTTATTAAACCAATATGAGTGACAAATCTTTACAGTGTACAAGAGCATTATCCCACAGCAGGCATTTACTGTGTAGCCCAAATGACCATGAACCTATAGCAATCCTTGTGCTGAAGTCTCACAAATACTCTGACTATACCACAGAAATATGGAAATTTCAAAGGGAAAAACCCAATCATAATATCCCCCTTTCTTGTAAATGTAGCAATAAAAATGATTCTCATTGTTCACAGTAATATTATATAGAGTCACAATGAGCACTGAATTCTAAACCACCAAACTGTTGTTCCCAAGTGAAGTACAGGGTTAGCCTGTGAATCTGTGGTTACATAATCTTTATGAACCAACAGATATGTAACAGTGCTTTATGTATGTTTCCACTTAAAAATACCTTATTTACTATAGATTTGTATACATTGTTGTATCACTAACATTAATCTCATGGCTAAAACTAATGAGCAACTAATGAGTGAATATAATTTATCTGTATTTGTTCCCAAAAGCTGCAAGAGGAAGCTCTCTGATGATGGCTGAGCAAGACAATGATCAATGATCTATAAGTATAACAGAATGTCATTAAGAGTCATTTTATTGCTATGGTTTATGTTGTTATTTTTTAACACAGTATTTGGTTTTACTCTAGGTCCCTGAGCTACCAAATCTCAGGTTCTTGGTCACTTGATCACCCAAGAAGTGTTGGGTATGAGCTCCCTCTAGTGTAGTGGGCCTTCAGTCAAATCAGATATTGGTTGGTTACTACCACAAGCATTATGCCACCATGGCATTGGCATTTTTTTTCACACAGAACACCACTGTAGATCAAAACTTTAGGTCTGGCTTGGTGTTTATGTTTCTTCTTTGGTAACATACAGAATACCTTTCTGTACCAAAGATGCTAGAATATATGGGTAAAAGCTCTATGTAGGCACCAGCTTGACTTCTCCATGTTCAATGAGTGGGGTAGGTATTGTCTTCAACCATGGGGCCTTGCCATCAGTCTGTGGAAAGTAGCCTATAATCTTGGCAACAGTATGGGTTGGTTGAGGATTTTCATGAGGCTTCTTTGGCCAACTCAATTAGGTGTAACCCAATCCTGGTATTGGAACCTGCATTTGGTGACAAGAGATGGCCAGTTGGGGCTCTGTCTCCCCTAGTTTTTGGTGATTTCACTTAGATCACCTTGGTATATGTATACATTTTCAGAAGCTTCTACTATATTAGGTTTCCATACTATCCTTCAAATGGCCATTAATTTTAGATTTCTCTCTCCATATTCCATCCTTCATACCCCTCTCTTTTTCCCCCTCTCCATGTGTTTCTCTTGTTCCAGCCCCTGCACTCATTGATTACTATTTATTCTATTTCCCTTTCCTAGGGATATCTGTCACTCCCACTCCCCAGTATGCCTAGTCTCTATGGTTCTACAGAGTGCAGCTTGGTTATTATTGACTTAACAGCTAATATTTACATATAAGTGAATGCATATCATATTTGTCTTTCTGCATAAGGGGTGCCTCACTTCAAATGATTTTTTTCTAGTTCCATTCATCTATCTGAGAATTTCAGGATTTCATTTTTTAATGTCTGAGTAATACTTCATTGTATTACATTTACTTATCCATTCTTTTGTTGAGGGCCATCTAGGTTGTTTCCAATTTCTGGATAGTATGAATAGAGCAGCAATGAACATGGTTGAACAAGTGTCTCTGTGGTAGGATGAAGCATGTTTTGGGTATATGCCCAAGAGTGGTATAGTTGGATCTTGAAGTAAATTGATTCCCATCTTAGTGAGGAACAGCCACACTGATTTCCACAGTAGCTGTACAAGATTGCACTCCTTCCAGCAAGGAATGAATGTTCCCCTTCCTCCACATCCTTGCCAACATGAACTGTCACTTGTTTTATTGGTCTTAACCATTCTGCCAGGTATAAGATAAAATCTCAAAATAGTTTTGATTTGTATTTCCCTGATGCCTGAAGATGTTGAATATTTCTTTAGGTGCCATTTGAGTTTCCTTTATTGACCATTCTCTATTTAATCTGTACCCCATTTTAATTGTGTTATTTGTTTTCTTAATATCTAGTTTTTTATTTCTTTATATATTTTGTATATTATCCTTCTATTGGCTGTGTAGTTTGTAAAAACAATATTTCCCATTCTGTAGGCGATCATTATGTTGGAGTAATGGTATCTTTTGCTGTGCTGAAGCCTTTCAATTTCATGAGGTCCCATTTATTAATTGTTGATCTTAGTGCCTGTGCTAGAAGTGTCCTGTTCAGAAGTTATTTTCCTGTGCCAATTAGTTTAAGGATATTCCCTACTTTTTTTTCTGTCAGGTTCAGTGTATCTGGTTTTACATTGAGGTCTTTGATACATTTGCGGTTGAGGTTTTCCAGGGTGATAAGTATGGATGTTTTTGAATTTTTCTATATACAGCTATCCAGGTTGCCCTGCATCATTTGTTGAAGATGTTGTCTTATTTTGCCAGTGTCTATTTCTGACTTTCTTATATAAAAAATCAGGTGTCCACATGTGTTCAGATTTGTGTATGGATCTTTAATTTGATTTTATTGACCATTATGTCTATTTTTGTGTCTATATCATGCTAATTTTATTATTATAGCTCTGTGGTATGACTGGGGAAATAATTTCAACTGTAATGGATATAGATATGGGATCTCTTTAGGGGTACACACAGGAGATCTACTAAATAGAGCTAGTAATTCCTCAGCTAAGGAATTAGTCTTAGCTAAGTAAGTAGTCTGATGTGTAGCATAGAGGGGTTGGACAATATTGCTATGGAGAATACGTATCAACAGAGTGTGTGCTAGCAAAGCTAATTAATTTGATTCAGGACTCTTTGGAAACAGTAGGCAATATAATTGTCAATTTCCTTGCTGTTATCGTTCACAAAGCACATATTTATCACATATTATCTAGCTCAGCCTGTACTGTTTATGATCATAGTATAATTGAGGCATAAAATAAGTCTTAATTGATTTAGTAGGGAGGTCAAGGCTTTGTTTTTCATTTATCAATTCAGCTGTACTTAGGTTTGCTTTCCAGATAGGTAGCTTTCCAGATAGCTCCCCCAAGACAGAAATTTTTCTGTACACTTTGTAGAAAACTCTGTGATAAAACCACTGTCTATTATGTATAACTGGTCTAGCAGGTAAACATATCTCACTCAGCCTCTGCTTCCTGAGATGGTCTTAAACTTGTGGCTATCCTCTTGATTCTAACTCATGATTGCTGAGATTATAGACTATGCTACTATTCCTAATTGAGACAGTTATTTATGGCCTTACAATGACTGGTTAGTGATGTCTCAATTTAAATCTACTTCTGTTTGATTCTGACATCCGTGTTCATTCCATGACTATTCTGCAAACTGTATGTTATGGTTAATATTTTTATGATACATGTGTACATGATAATTGATACTAGATTAGTGGTTAAAAATTGCCTAACAAAGGAATGGATGTATTTGCAAATTTACTCATTAAATTTTAATTAATTTTACCCTACAAACCCAAAAATATTGAGCAAATTGTGCATGAAGTGCTTATCAGAGGCCTGTAGATGGCACTGTTGCCTCATTATAAATGAGTTCTAATTTAAGGCTTTCTTTAAAATTGCACAGAAACCACACAGACAGGGAAGTCCAGATAAATGCCCACCCACCAAACTCCTCTACTCTCTTGACCTCTGCCAACCTTATCCCCAGTCTCCCACCCTCCTACTCACCACACTTTAGCTCTCAACTGGGGAGAAGACACTCGTTTATCAGGGACCACCCTGACCAACAAAAGCCCAGCCCCTAACTGGGGTGGAGACTCTTCACTCTACAGAGACAGCACAGACTGGGAAAAATTCAGGTAGGCTGCCCACCTGCCAAACTCCCCCATTTTCTCAATATCTCAGCCTCTTCCTACCCTCTACCCAGTCCCACACCCTCCTACTTGCTGTGCCCCAGCCTCCAACTAGAGCAGACACTCCCTACCCTACCAGAGACCAAGCAGACTGGGAGTAGTCCAGATAGACTGCCCGCACACCAAATTCCCCCACTCTCTCATTATCTCACCCACCCCCACTATCTCCTGTCCTTCATGCTCTTAGTTGCCTTGTCCCAGCCTCCAAATGTGGTAAAAACTCCCTGCTCTACCACAGACCACACAGACTGTGAAAAGCCCTGGACACAGAACAGAAGACCAGAGAGCAAAAAGAAACCAAGAAATAAAACACTCATTCAACAAAGACAAACTCTCAGAAATTGGTACCTAGACCTAAAATTACCCCAAATCTAGATGCCTAGAGACCAGTATTAAAACACACTCAATAGTAGCCAAGGCAACATGTCACCACCAGAACATAAATATTTAAATAGATCAAACCTTGAATATTCCAACACAACGGAATCACAAGGAAGAAAAAAAAAAAACCTTAAAACCAGCTTTATGAAGATTATTGAGGTCCTTAAAGAGAAAATTAATACATCTCTTAAAGAAAGTCAATTAAAAAAAAAACAGTTGAAGGAAAAAAGTAAAACTATTCAAGACCTGAAAATGGAAATAAAAGCAATAAAGAAAACATAAAATGAGGGAATTCTGAAAATGAAAAATCTAGGTAAGTTAACTGGAACCACAAGATGCAAACATTACCAACAGAATACAACAGATGGAAGAGAGAATCTTTGGTGTTGAGATATTATAGAAGAGAGGTACATCAGTAAAAGAAAACTTTAAATCTAAAAAAGTGCTGACACAAAACATCCTGGAATTCTGGGAAACTATAAAATGACCACATCTAAGAATAACAGAAATGGAGAAGATTACCAGCTCAAAGGCACTGAAAATATTTTCAACAAAATCATAGAAGAAAAATTTCCTAAACCAGAGAAAGAGATGCATGTAATGGTACAAGAATCTTGCAGAACAACAAATAGATGGACCCAGAAAAGAAAGTCCCCTCACCACATAATATTCAAAGCACTAAACATACAAAACAAAGAAAGAATACTAAAAGCTGCAAGGAAAAAAGAACAAGTAACATATAAAGTCAGACCTATTAGAATTATACCCAACTTTTCAATGGAGAATCCAGTAGGGCCTGAATAGATGTCCTATAGACTGTAAGAGACCAACTATTCCAGCCAAGACTAATGTACACAGCAAAACTTTCAATCACCATAGAAGGAAAATCCAAGGTATTCCATGAAAAAAACAAATTTAAACAATATCTGTCCACAAATTTGGCCCTACAGGTACATAAGGAAAACTCCAACCAAAGGAAGTTAATTATACCCATGAAAACACAGACCACACCAGCAAAACCAAAAGAAGGGACACACACACACACACACACACACACACACACACACACACACACTACCACCACCAATAACAAAATAACAGGAATTAAAAATATTGGTCATTGATATCTCTCAATATCCATTGACTTATTTCCCCAAGTAAAAAGACACAGGCTAAGAGAATGAATGCAAAAACAGGATCCATCCTTCTGCTGCATACAAGAAGCACATCTCAACATCAAAGATAGACATTACCTCAGAATAAATGGTTGGAAAAAGATTTTTAAAGCAAATGGACCCAAGAAGCAAGCTGGTGTAGGTATCCTAATATCTAATAAAATAGATTTCCAAACAAAATTAACCAAAAGTGACGAGGAAGGATGCTTCATACTCATTCAAGGAAAAATCCACCAATTTGAGGTCTCAATTCTGAACATCAATGCCCTAAATGCAAGGACACCCATGTTTACAAAAGAACCATTTATGGCAGCACATGGATACTTATTAATAATTATGAAAGTTTAGATTAGGCTTGTCTCAACTATGAAGTGTTTATCTAACTATTCCTTATCAGTAAAACCTTGGGAGTCAGATATTAGAGTAAGAACCTAAATGATTAGAGAAACAGTAGAAAAGGAACCAGTAACTTTCACTCTGTCTTGCTGTGGGGACATTGTTCTGTATGTTGTGAATGTGTATTGCCCTGATTGGTTGATAAATAAAATGCTGACTGGCCAGTAGCCAGGCAGGAAGTATAGGTGGGATAAGCAGAGAAGGAAAACTCTGGGAAGAGAAAGGTTGAGTCAGGAGTCACCAGCCAGACACAGAGGAAGCAAGATGTGAAGGCAGAACTGAATAAAAGTATCAAGGCATGTGGCTAAACATAGATAAGAATTATGGGTTAATTTAAATGTAAGAGCTAGTCAGTAATAAGCCTGTGCTAATGGCTGAGCAGTTATAAATAATATTAAGCCTCTGTGTGATTATTTTATGTGGGCTGAGGAACAACAGGGCCAGGCAGGACTGGAGAAACCTTCAGGCTACAGTTGGTGCCTCACCACTGGGCATTGATCTACATAGACCTAAGAAAGCTTAAAGATTCTGAATGCACAGAAATGTAGCCACACTAGGCTTTCTAGTCTCATGGCCTCATGTCAGCAGCAGTGCAGAATCATCTCCTGACAGCTACCTACAAGATGGAGCTGGCTGTCAGCCGCCATAAGCTAAGAAGCATGGCAGATTCCCACAGTGGTACACAGTGGTGTCCCCAAGCCATGCAGCAAGCTGCATGGTGGATTTAGCTTTTGCTAGTACAGACAAAAAAAAAAAAAGATTTCTGAGTAACATGCTGCTTCTTAGAGACATAGACACACTGCTTCCCAGAGTTGGCACTAGGCATACTTCCTCCATGTTGGGAAGCTGTGGTTGGTGGAATCAGCAACCAAGGCTGTCATGTTGGTCCTAGCCAAGTAGTTCAGCAGTTTAAAAATCTCTCCTGGTCAGAGAAGGATTATGGATTCACAATAGACCAGATTCAGATGAAATAAAACCCTAAACAGTTTACAATGTATGTAAAAATGTACGTAGGCTTGCAAGAAAGAGGAAAAGGAGGATAGACAGGTATATAAAGAAATACTTTTGAAAAATAAAGTATTTAAAGAGAAAGTAAAAGTAATATAAAAATAAGCCATGTAAAGGTAGAAATCACACAGAGAGTCTGGATTATATTGTCTTTGGGAATTTTACTGCAGAGAGACATTTGATTGTAAAAGCTGTTGAATTAAGCATATATATGGTATCTGGACTTCAAAGTTTATGTCTAAGGCTATGTTACTTTGAAAAAGAGGTTCCGCTTTTGTTTCCACAGAAGACGAGAACCTGTGGATTGCTTCCAGGCTATTATGGTTTCATCAAGGAAGATACCCTGAGAGGCCCAGATGATCCAACATCCAAAAGCAGCTTCAAGGCAACTGGCATCACAGATTATTCCAGTCAGGACTTGACCACAATTCTTAATTTTCTCAGGATCCCCTTTAGATTGCCAGTGTCCTCATCCAGCAGGAAGTAGTATGAGAAGCTATGCCCAAATTCCCAAAATATTGTTTAAGAATGTTTATTTTTATTTAAAGCAAGTTGATTATAAATGCAATGTCTTTCTAAAGAATAAAAGGGGATAGTATAGATAAGATAGGATAAAAGGGTAGATTGATGAACCTACTTTTAAAGAGCAACTTGTTTAAAAATGTTTTACATTGCTATGGATTTCAGTTTATTGATACAAATTTAAAGTTGATTTTGTTATACTATATATATATATATATATATATATATATATATATATATATACTATATATATAGTATATATTTCTACTCCCATTTAAGGTATTATGTTTATGTAACTACTTTAGATTGTATGGATAATTAAGAAATACAGATTAATAATTAGTCTTCTATGATAGTCAAAATTATAGTCATGTTAAGTTTTCTAGGTATATATAGATATATTTCAATTAAGTAGGTAAGTGTACTTCAAAGAACTACAGAACACGGCATTTAAAATGTTTTAAGAACTTTGACTTTCTGGACATTGGGACATGTCTGCCCTTGGCAGCACCAATATACTTCAGAGAAGATAATGAGCATTGAAGAAACTCATTATGGAGTTTGCTTTCTTCATGACAAAAGTTAGCCACTGGGCAAAAAAAAATGCCCTTGTGTTTACTGCTTGATAATATATTGTATAAACTGGACATGCAGGACCCATAGGAAGGTGACCACTGAACTTTGCAAGGTGAGATGGTCCTACAGGTTCCTGCTTCACAGAAGAAACTGCCAGACATTCTACAGGATGCAGAGAGAAGTCACTGAGAGACTCTAGGCCTGTGGGCTGAAAAATGGATGCCCTAATGTTATAGAGGAACTATGGGTAATTGTTCAGGTAGCCAGTTGTCTCTGTCATTCTAGATTTTTGGAAGTTGCTTACAATTCTCTTCCTGTTTACTTAGGTAATATTATATCCTTCTGAGGTCTTTGATGTAGTTGAAGACTAGATAGTTATAGTTATAATTTTTCTTGGTTATGATAAAAGATAAATTAGATATAAAACTACAAATACAGGATACATAAAATATTTTCTTTAATTGCCAAATATAAATAGACTAAATATTGTATAATTCTTGCTTGATAACTGTTTTGTTGTATGTAATTTTACTAGGTTAAAGTGAAAACCTTCCTTTTTGATTAGATAAAAAAGGGGAATTGATATGGAATGTCTTTCTATATGCTGTGAATATGTGTTGCTTTGACTGGTTGATAAATAAAGCTGTTTGGCCAATGGTGAGGCAGAATAAGGTTAGGCAGGACATTCTAATTGGAGAGAGAGGAAGGAGAAAGGCAGAGCAGAGAGACACTGCTGGCCAGCACCAGAAGAAGCAAGATGTAAAGTACCAGTAAGCCACAAGCCATATGACAAGGTATAGATTTATAGAAATGGGTTAATTTAAGATGTAAGAGCTAGATAGCAAGAAGCCTGAGCCATTAGACCATATAGTTTAAAAATAATATAAGCCTCTGTGTGTTTATTTGCGTGTGAGTGGTTCCAGACAGGGAGAGACACAGAAAAATTTCCATCTACACGATCTCATTCCTTGATCCAGAAAAGGCTGAGACTCTCTCTAAGCCCTACTCTACTACTTTCTGTGTCTCTCTATCTTTCCTCAGTCCTCCAAAACCTTTATGGATAATTTGATCAGCAAATAGTTAGCTCTGTACTCTGCTTTAAAGCAAACTTTATTGTCAGTCTCAGGAGCAGCATCAGTTTTCAATCAAAATATCCCACAACTTTTCTCCTTTTTGTCTAAATAAAATTGGAAAGTTTTCATTCTAACACAGTAAAATTATATACAATGAGAACAATTACCAGGTAAGAATTATATTCACAATGTCCAGTCCATTTGCATTTGGCAAATTCAGAGAAAATACTCCATTATCTGTCCTATCTTGGTGAATCCAGAGTTTTGTACCTAATTCACTTTCTATCCTAACTTGTATTATTACCAACCTAAAACTATCTTTTTAGACCTCAAAACATTTTCTTAGATAAATGAGTTAAGCTCTATGTCTCTCAAACTTATAAACTTCACACCTCTTTTGTGAGTTTCCTTTCTGAATTTGGTAACTAGAAAAACTGTAACTATAACTATCTTCATCTCCATAAGTGACCTGAGAAGGATATATTACCTGAGTAGACAGGAAGTGCAAATCAAACAACTTCCAAAATTGTAAAATTACAGAAACATTTTTCTTTTTGGAGAGTCACCCAAGATTATTCTGCAGCATTGGGGCATCCATATTTATTCTACTGGCCTAGAATATCTGACAAACTTTTCTGTGAAGCAGGAATTTTGAAAGACTGTCTCAGTTAGCTTTGGCAAAGTTTGGCATTTGCTTGGAGAAATTATAACCAAGCATGTGAAAGATTTGTATGATTAAAAACTTCAAGTCTTTGTAGAAGGAAGTTGAAGAAGATATCAGGAGATGGAATGATCTCCCATGCTCATGGATTGGTAGGATCAATATAGTAAAAATGGCCATCCTATCAAAAGCAATCTACAGATTCAGTGTAATTCTCATCAGAATTCCAACACAATTTTTACAGACCTTGAAAGAACAACACTCAAGTTCATATGGGAAAACAAAAACCTGGGATATTTAAAACAATCTTATACAATAAAAGAACTTCTGGAGGTATTATCATCCCTGAATTCAAGTTGTACTACAAAGCTATTCTAATAAAAATCTGAGTGATACTTGGCATAAAAACAAACAGGTTGATCAATAAAATTGAATCAAAGACCCTGATATAAGTCCACACACCTATGGGCACCTGATTTTTAGATAAAGGATCGAGAAGTATAAAATAGAACAAAGAAAGAATCTTCAGAAATGGTGCTGGTCTAACTGGGTATCTGTATGTAGAAGAATGCAAATAGATTCATATATATCACCCTGCACAAAATTCAATTCCATTTGAATCAAAGACCTCCACATAAAACCACATACACTGAATCTGATACAAAAGGAAGTGGGGAAGAGCCTTGAAAGATCTGGCACAGGAGACAACTTCCTGAATCAATAGTGTAAACATGAAGATGACAATTAACAAATGGGACCTAATGAAACCGAAAAGCTTCTGTAAGGTAAAGGACACCAATAATAAAGCAGTAGCCCACAGAATGGGAAAATATTTTCATCAACTCCACATCTGTCAGAGGGCTAATTGCCAAAATATATAAGAACTCAAGAAACTAGATATGAACAAACTAAATAATCTATTTAAAAAAGTGGGGTACAATTCTAAACAGAAAACTACTAAAAGAGGAATCTCAAATGGCTGAGAACCACTTAAAATAATGTTCACCATCTGTTGTGGTATATTTTGATTGCACTCTGACACTCTTGAGACTGACAATAAAGTTTACTGTGAATCAGAGGGCAGAGATAGCAGCTAGTTGATCAGAAATAGTCATGGAGGTTTTGGAGGATGTAGGGCATACTGAGAGACACAAGGAGTAGTAGAAGAGGCTTAGAAAGATTTTCAATCCCCTTTGGATTGAGGAAGGACAGAAAGAGCAGGTCACTGGTCACTTCTTGCCACTTCTCTGATCAAACAGAACTTTACCCCAATATCTGATTCTCAAGTTGTATTTAATAAGAGAACAATATAAGTAATCTTATATTTATATATATTTATATTTATAATCTAACACCCAATGACCACTTGCTTTGCTGCCACTGAGTCACCACTTACTGCCAGCTCTGTTGTTCAGGTGACCCCATGCCCTCACTTCCTGTCATATGGGTTTCTTCTGCACACCCATGTGTCTTTATTTGAGGCAACTTTCTCCCTCTCTGCATGGGTTGTGGGCTTTCCTTGGACATCCTCCCTGGGCTATCACAGCTCCAGCTTGGAGGCCTTGACAACTGCTTACACCCAGTCTTCTACTGCTGCTGCCACTGCTACACACCCTCAGCCCACAGCTACATGCAAGCAGATGCAAGTGCCCTCAGCTCAACTATGCAGCACACTGGCAGCCCACTGTGACCTCATCTCCTGCCACACTAGCCTGGTTGGTTGGGCAACACCCCCTCCCCATAGCTGAGTAATGCTGTCACAGCTGTCTCCCCTCACACAACTTCACCTGCACTGTCTTCATTAGCAGATCTGGTGAGACACCTGAGAATTCTTAAGTGGGGAACTAGTTTTATAAAAAAAAGTTTTTCCCCCAATTAGAATGGGGAACAATATTATGACACAACAGAAATTGTGGTGCCTTTTTCTAACGTGAAATTGTCTCATGAACAGAAAATGAACATTGACAAAGAGCTTTCAGTAATTTCTTGGGAGAGCTTATACTTACTGACTCTCAATATGCAGAAAGGGTTGTTTTATAGATTGAAACCACTGAAATTATTTCAGATGATTCAGAATTAACTTTGTTATTTATTCAATTACAAAAAATAATCAGAAATAGAAATCATCCCCTGTATATTACACATATGAGATCCCTAATGGATCTTCCAGGCCCTCTAGCACAAGCTAATGATGAAATTGATCAGCTATTGGTAGGAAATTTCCTAGAAGCCTCAGAATTCCATAAGAAACACAATATTAATAGCAAAGGGTTGAAGAAAGATTTTTTTCTTTTACTTGGCAACAAGCCGAGGAAATGATAAGGAAATGTCCTACTTGTTCTTTGTAAAGCCAAACTCTATTACCTATATAAAGTAGCCCTAAAGGTACTGAAAGAAATGAAATTTTGCAAATAGAAGTGTTTCATTTTGCAGGGATTGTAAAATTGAAGTATGTGCACTATACCATTGACACATATTCATGATTTCAATGGGCAACAGCTTTGAGTTCTGAAAAGGCTGATTCTGTACTTAAACATTTAATAGAAGTTATGGTCATTATTGGAATACCTGTACAAATTAAGACTGACAATGCACCAGCATATGTCTCTAGTAAAATGAAGCAGCCTTTTGAATATTACAACATAAAGTAATTGTAGATATACCACACAATCCCTACAGGAGAAGCAGTTATAGAAAGATATACTTTAAAAAGATATACTTAATAAACAGAAAGGGGTAATAAAGACAGCCAGAAATAGATTACACAATGTTTTATTAACCTTAGATTTTTAAATGCTAATGAGCAAGGCATGACAGCTATGGAGAGACAGTGGATAGTAGAAAAAAATGGCTGAATTAAATCAGCCAGTATACTTTAAAGATGTGTTGACCTCAGAATGGAAATCAGGATATGTGCTACACTGGGGAAGAGGTTTTGCTGTTATTTCCACAGGAGAAGAAAGTGTATGGATACCATCAAGACTGATAAAGATTAGATTTGAAATGGAGAGACCTCTTGATTAGGAGAGGTGACAGGGTAGCCATTCAATCTAAACTAACTTATAAGACTAACAAATACCTTTCATTTGAACATACATAACCTGCCACAAAGAGAAACGATCCAAAGTTAGGGTTGGGGCAGGGTTTGTTTTTAATTTCTAGGAGAATAAAATTATCCAACTAAGGAACCTGAAGATTACTGGACAAATGAGACATCTGAAGAAGAAGGACAAATCATCAAGAGAAAATCTCTGAAGAAAAAGAATAAAATGCCCTAATGGTATACCACATTTCCAACCGGACAGAATTTCATAAGTCTTCCTAAATGTTTGTTTCTGCTGTTATCTATAGATAGTTAAGGCAAATAGTTTTGTAGTCCCAATTCAATTAAAAACTAAAGCTGGCTTTGAAGTTGGAGCATGGATTTCAACTTCTTTAAACCCAAGCATGCTTGTTAAAGGAAAATCCAAAATCTCTGTCACATGTCAGAAATGACATGTGGCATGGGAGAGAAGAAAATCAAAATTCAGCTGGGACCTCCCGTTCCCCTAAGCTCTCTTTCCCCTGACCCTTGCCCTCCATTACCCCCACCCCCACCCCCAGTTTGCTCATGTAGATCTCATCCATTTCTCTGTTGTTGGGCGATCCCTGTGTCTTTCTGAGTCCTCTTTACTAGGTAGCCTCCCTGGAGTTGTGAGTTGCAGTCTGGTTATCCTTTGCTTTACATCTAGTATTCACTTATGAGTGAGTACATACCATGTTTGTCTTTCTGAGTCTGGGTTACCTCACTCAGGAGGATATTTTCTAATTCCATCCATTTGCCTGCAAACCTCATGATGTCATTGTTTTTCTCTGCTGAGTAGTACTCCATTGTGTATATGTACTACATTTTATTTATCCATTCTTCAGTTGAGGAGCATCTAGGTTTTCTCCAGGTTCTGGCTATTACAAATAATGCTGCTATGAACATAGTTGAGCATGTGTCCTTGTGGTATGTTTGAGCATTCCTTGGGTATATGCCCGAGAGTGGTATAGCTAGGTCTTGAGGGAAGTTGATTCCCAATTTTCTAAGAAAGCACCATATTGATTTCCAAAGTGGCTGTACAAGTTTGCACTCCCACCAGTAGTGGAGGAGTTTTCCCCTTGCTCCACATCCTCTCCAACATAAACTGTTTTCAGTGTTTTTGATCTTAGCCATTCTGATGGGTGTAAGATGGTATCTCAGAGTCATTTTGATTTGCATTTTCCTGATGACTAAAGATGTTGAGCAATTCCTTAAATGTCTTTCAGCCATTTGAGTTTCTTTTGTTGAGAATTCTTTGTTTAGCTCTATAGCCCATTTTTTAATTGGATTGTTGGGCATTTTGATGTCTAATTTTTTGAGTTCTTTGATACCATGATAAATGAAGACCCCATGGGAATAGGAAGAAACAGAGTGCTAGAGAGGTCCCCAGAAATCCACAAAGATACCTCCACTATAGACTACTGGCAATGGTCAAGAGTGCCTGAGCTGACCTACTCTGCTGATTGGATGGCCGAACATCCTAACTATCATGATAGAACTCTCATCCAGTGACTGATGGAAGCAGAAGCAGAGATCCATGGCCAAGCGCCAAGTGGAGCTCCAGGAGCCCAATTGGTGAGAGAGAGGAGGGATTATATGAGCAAGAGATATTGAGACCATGATTGGAAAAGGCACAGGGACAAATAGCCAAACTAGTGGAAATGCATGAACTGTGAACCAATAGCTGAGGAGCCCCCATGGAACTGGACCAGATCCTCTGGATAAGTGAGACAGTTGACTAGCTTGAACTGTTTAGGAGGCCCCCAGGCAGTGGAACCGGGACCTGTCCCTGGTGCATGAACTGGCTTTTTGGAACCTAGGGCCTATGCTGAGATACTTTGCTCATCCTTGGTGTAGGGTGGAGGGGACTGGACCTGCCTCAACTGAATCTACCTGACTGGGCTGACTCCCCGGGGAGACCTTGCCTTGGAGGAGGTGGGAATGGGGGGTGGATTGGGGGGAAGCTGGGGGGTGGTGGGTGGAGGGAGGACAGAGGAATCCATGGTTGTTATGTAAAATTAAATTAATTATAAAATAAAAATATTTTTAAAAATTAAGGGACTATTCTAGTGCCACTAATCTTATCATCCTTTGCTTTTATCTTGACTCTTTAAAACTTTTCTTGAGCTATAAATATTGTCTCAAAATTTATAAGATTAATATGTACATATATTTAAATTTCTGTCATGATATTAATGGTCATATAGAGTACTAACTAATTCTAGAAATAGGCTTCATCTAGCTTCGTGTATGTAATTTTGGGCTTGAGTCTGAAGAAGGCAAGTGGGAGCTAAGTTTCTGTACCTTGGATGTACTTAACCAGTTGTGGTCCTTTAACCTCTTAGAGATCTGCTGCATCTGATATTTAAAATGTTTAAGTTTTCTGCAGTGACCTGTTTCCATTCCTGTCAGTGACCTATGAGGTCTCTAAGAAGATGATGGGTCCATGCAATACTGAATTCACCTGGATTGTGGTTAACACCACTAAGCTGACAAACACCACCCAAAGACCATCTTTGGACTACAAGCCCCTCAGGACAGCTTCAGAAAAGTTAGCTGAGATGGTTCAATCTCATAGACTACCTCAGCTGGGACTTCAGATAAGCCCTACACTTTCCCATCATACTAATACTGGACAACAGCTAGCTCTCCCAGGATTTGACCATTATCTCAATATTCTAAGATTCACCTAAGATGCCATTGCTTCCAGACAGCAAGAAATAATTTTAAGAACATGATGTCCAAATTCCTAAAAGGTGGGCTAGATTTTTTTTCACTTTATGGGTTATAGATGTTTGTTATTGTTTAGGAGGGTTGGTTGCAATTGTTGTTGTTCATGGTCAAGGAGGAAACTAAGCAAAGGAGATTAGATTTAGGGATCTCCTTCTGAGATGAAAAAAGGGGGGATATAGTAATGATATGAAAACAATTAAATTATTGAATCTACTTTTAAACCAAAAAAGCAACCACTAGTCTCAAATATTTTACACTAGTTTCATATATTGATACAAATTTAAGGATATTTTTGTTAGAACATATTATACATATGTTCCCACTTTTGTTTAGGGTACTTTTATATATTAATATAAATTTATGATTATTTTTCCTAACTGTATATATATTTCTACTCTTGTTTAAGGTTTTCTACCTATGCAGCTTATTTAACAATCTAATGTAAATTTATAGTCCTTAAAATTTATTATTACAAATTAATGGGAGAAATATCACTAGCAATCCATAGAGTTTGCTTAAAGGGCAAAGGAACTTATTAGACAAAGAAACTCACAATATAGAACAGAGTAATTATGACAGGATCCTGGAATGGTGAGGCATGGTCCCATGCTATTCTTCCACCTGTGATCATCCAATCATCCAAGTCCCACAAGGAAGTGAAGAGAGGCATGTACGTGCATCCCAGGTCTTAAGGGTCCCAAGTGGCCATGCTCAAAGGGCATTACTTCAAGGTCATAGGCAGGTCTAAAAATTACCTGCTACCTCACTAGGAATGGTGGGTGCTTCAAGGTCATAGATAGAACAGCTATGCACTATAACAAACTATTTAGGATAATTAAGAAATGCAGTTTAATGGTCATCTATAACAATCAAATTTGTAGGCATGTTAGGTATGTTTTCAAGGTCAAACAGAGATATATTTTAGATAGATATATAATCTTCAAACACTTCAGAAATCTACAGAATATGGCATTTAAGATGTTTTAATAACATAAGGCTTTTCATGCAGTGAGACATGGCTGCTTCAGGCAGCATCAATTTACTTCAAGAAAGGAAGATGGACATCAGAGAACCTTCATATGGAGTTTGCTTTCATTTTGATAAAGCTAGCCATTGGAGAAGAAACTGCCCTTGCCTCAACTGTTGACAGTATGCTGTTGAAATTGGACAAGCAAGACATAAAAGAAGGCAACTACCAAATTTTGCCAAGACAAGGTAGGACAGTCCTTCCAAATTCTTGCTTCACAGAAAAGTTTGTCAGTTATTCTAGGCTTATATGCTGAAGATGAATGTCCCAATGTTGCAGAGGTAACTTGGGTGACTGTCCAAGCAGCCTAATGTCTCTGTCATTTTTATAGTTTTGGAAGTTGTTTGCTCTGCACTTCCTGTTTATTTAGTCAACATTATAAACTTCTTGGGTCTCTGATGGAGTTGAAGACTAGATATAGTTACAGTTTTCCTGGTTACCAAATTCATAAAAGAAACTCACAAAATAGGTGTAAAATTTATTAGTTTGTGCTGTGGGATATTCTGTATGGCAAATGTGTTGCTAATAAAGCACTGATTGGCCAGTGGCTAGGCAGGAAGTAGGCGGGACTAACCGAGAGAATTAAAAGAGCAGGAAGGCAGAAGGAGACGGCCTGCCAGCCAGGAACCGCCAGGACAAGCTGCATGTAAAGATGCCGGTAAGCCACGAGCCATGTGGCAAGGAATAGATTTATGGAAATGGATAACTTAAGATATAAGGACAGTTAGCAAGAAGCCTGCCACGGCCATACAGTTTATAAGCAATAGAAGTCTCTGTGTTTCCTTGGTTGGGTCTGAGCGGCTGTGGGACTGGCAGGTGAAAGAGATTTATCCTGACTGTGGGCCAGGCAGGAAAACTTTAGCTACAAGTTTGAGAGACATAAAGCTTAAATTGTTTATCTAAGAAAATGTCTTAAAGTCTAAAAAGATAGTATTGAGGTAGTAATACAAGTTTGGATGGAAAGTGAATTAGGTACAAAACTTTGGACTCATCAAGATAGGATAGACAATGGTGTATTCTCTCTGAATTTGCCAAATGTAAATGGATTGGACATTGTGAATATAATTCTTACCTGATAATTGTCCTCATTGTATATAATTTTTTCTGTGTTAGAATTAAAATCTTCCCATTTTATTTAAACAAAAAGGGGGAAATGCTGTGGGATATTTTGACCACACTCTGATACTCCTGAGACTGACAATAAAGTTTACATTGAATCAGAGGGTGGAGCTAGCTACTAGATGACCAAAATTAGCCATAGAGGTTTTGGAGGACTCAGGACAGATAGAGAGATACAGAAATTAGTAAGGATGGAACTAGGAAGATTCATAGGGCCTTTTGGATTAAGGAATGAGAGAGAGAGAAAGATTATATATATATGAGAGACAGAGAGATAAAGAGGGAGAGAGAGAGAGAGAGAGAGAGAGAGAGAGAGAGAGAGAGAGAGAGGAAGGAAGTCACTGGTTGCTTGTCTGATGCTTCTCTGATCAATCAGGTTTTTACCTGAACATTTGTCCTAAGTTTTATTTAATGATAGAACAATGTAAGTAATCATTTTAACAATCCTTAGTCATCAGGGAAGTACAAATTGAGACTACTTTGAGATTCGATATTACACCTGTGAGAATGGCTAAAGTCCAAAACATTTTCAAAATGCTGGAGAAGATGTGGATCAAAGGGAACACTTCTTTATTTCTGGTGAAAGTACAAAACTGTACAATCATTATGGAAATTAATATGATGGTTTTTCAGAAATTTGGAAATTGATCTACCTCAGGAACTAGCTATACCACTCATGTGCATATACTCAAAAAACACTCCATCCCATCACAAGGAAAGTTGTTCAACTATGTTCATAGCAGCTTTAATTCATAATAGGATAATCATGCTATTGTCCATAGACCCAAAGAGGCTAAGTAAAAAGGAGGTCTCAAGGGATTGGGGTGGGGAAGCATGGATCTCCTTGGAAAGGGAAATAGAATTTGGGGATATTCTGTGGTTTGTGTGAGGATGGGAATAGGAAACATCAGTCAGGGGAGGGATGGAGGCAAAGAGTAAGGGGAGAGATAACTGGAAATGGGGAGCATTTTGGGGGTGATGTGGAAACCTAGTACAATGGACACTCCCTGGAATCTATATGGGTGACCCTATTGAGGACTCCTAGTAATAAGGGATAAGGAGCCTGGACCAGGCTATCTTCTATATCCAGGCAAGTCTTTCATGGTGGAACTGGAACACCATCCAGCCACAAAACCTTCAATCTACAATTTTTCCTGCCTGTAAGATATGCTGGGGGTAATAGTAGTACAGAATTTGGAGGAGTGGTGATCTCCAGTAACTGGTCTAACTTGAGGGCCAGGCCATGAGAGGGAGCCCATGCTGTAAAACAGCTGGATAGCCAGAAACTAGGGGCTGTATAGCCCAGAGACCTAGGATAAAACCAAATAAGACTGTCCAAAAGTCAATGAAATGATTCTTTTTTTTTTTTTTTTTTGGTTTTTGGAGAAAGGGTTTCTCTGTGTAGTTTGTGCCTTTCCTGGAACTCACTTGGTAGCCCAGGCTGGCCTCGAACTCACAGAGATCTACCTGGCTCTGCCTCCCGAGTGCTGGGATTAAAGGCGTGTGCCACCACCGCCCGGCATGAAATGATTCTTAATGATATTCTGTTATATTCATAAATTTGTGCCTAGCCCAATTATCATCAGAGAGGCTTCATCCAGCAACTGATGGGAGCAGATGCAAAAACCTGCAGCCAAACATTAGCTGGACCTAGGGGAACCTCCTGAAAGAGGAGGAAGAAAGATAGTTGGAGCCAGAGGTGTTGAGAACACCAGGAGAACATGACCTACAGAATCAACTAAGTAGGGCTTATAGGGACTCATAGAGACATAAGTGTCAATCACAGAACCTGCATGGGTCTGCACTGTGCTCTCTGCATATATGTTATGGTGGTGTAGCTTTGTTGTTTTTGTGGGGCTCTAGCAGTGGAAGTAGGGGAGTGTCTTTGACTCTTTTGCCTGCATGTAGAGTCCTTTTTCTCCTACTGGGTTGCCTCATTCAGCCTTGATATGAGGGTTTATGCCTAGTGTTATTGTAGCATGTTATGGTGTGTGCTGTGAAATAGTCCTTTTATACACTGTATATATTAAGTGACTGGCCAATAGCTGGACAGGATATGGGTAGGTGAGAAAGCCAGACTAAGGACACAGGGAAGAAGAAGGGAGGAGTCAGAGGAGTCACCAGTGAGACACCGAGAGGAAACAGGAAGTACAAGATAAAAGAGAGGTAATACCATGTGGCAGAATGCAGATTAATATAAATAGGTTAATTTAAGTTCTAACAGCTAGTTAGTAATAAGCCTGAGCTATTCGCTGAGCACTTATAAATAATAATAAGTCTTCCTGTAGGTTATTTGGGGAGAAGCTGGCAGGAAAGATCTGATCAGCAGTCTAGATGGAAAACTCCACCTACAAATGATATTCCAATGTGTGTAGCTAGATGTTTCTGTCCCACCTAGTCCCACAGTCATTTAGTCCTAAGGAAACACACAGAGGCTTATATTAATTGCAAACTGTTTGGCCTATGTCTCAGGCTTATTATTAACTAGCTCTTACAACTTAATCCAACCCATATCTATTAATCTATGTTTTGCCACATGACTTTGTGGTGTTACCTGTGTTCCATTACATCTTGTTCCTCCAGGAATTTCTCAGTGTTTCTCCCGACTGTCTTCCTCCTCCCTGTATCTTTCCTTGGATTTCCTGTCTGGCTATAACATGTCTTGCCATAGGCCAGAGCATCTTCTTTATTAACCAGTGGTAGCAAATGCATATTCACAGCATACAGAAAGACCATCCCATGGCATTTCCCATTTTCTGTCTAATCAAAAGGGAAGGTTTTAACTTTAACATAATAAAATTACACAAAACAATTACTAAGCAAGAATTACAGTCACAATATCTAGTCTATTTCTATTTGGCAAAATTAAAGAAAATATTCTATATCCTATCTTTGTGAGTCTAAAGATTTATATCTAATTTACTTTTTATCATAATTAAGGAAAATTATAATTATCTAGTTTTCAACTCCATCAAAGACCCCAGAAGGACATAATATTACCTAAGTAAACAGGAAATGTACTGTAAGCAACTTCCAAAATTCTAGAAATGACAGAAACATCTGACTGCCTGGCCAGTCACCCAAAGTTTCTCTGTAATGTTGGGGCATCTATCTTCAGCCTACAGGCCTAATATTTCTGGCATACTTTTTGATGAAGCAGAAAATTTGAAGGATCATTTTACCTATTTTGGCAAAGTTCATCAGTCTCTTTTTTCTGTGTCCTGCAGAATGTCTGGCAGTTTCTTCTGTGAAGCAGGAACCTGAAGGACCATATCACCTTAATTTGGCAAAGTTCAGTGTTCACTTTCCTATAGGTTCTACATTTCTAGTTTTTATATCATACTGTCAAACAATAGAGACAAGAGCACTTCTTGCCCAAATGGCCAAATTTGCCAAGAAGAATATAAACTCCATATGCAGTGTCTTTGATACTCATCTTCCTCTTTGAAGTAAATTGGTGCTGCCAGAAGCAGATATGTCTCACTGTCCAGAAATGTCTAAGTTTATTTTATTTTATTTTTTAAAAGTCTAGGTTTTTATAACATTTTAAATGCCATATTCTGTAGGTCTTTGAAGTGTTTGAAGATTGCCTATCTATCTGAAATATATCTCTGCATATCTATAAAACCTAACTAACATGTCTATAAGTTTGACTATTATAGATGACTATTAATTTGTATTTCTTAACTATACAGTACATTTTAAGTGATCTGCATTAACATAATACCTTAAACAAGAGTAGAAATATAAAGTGTAACAAAATTGACCTTAAATTTGTATCAATAACCTAAAATCCATACGAATGTAAAGTATTTTGAGATTAATAGTTATTTTTTGGATTAAAGTAGATTCAATAATCTACCTTTTTTCTCATCATTTCTATATCATGTCCCCCTTTCTTCTTTTAGAAAGAGATTGACTATGACCAATAACAATTTATAACCAAACCCCCTAAACAAAGACAAACATCCATAATCCATTTTTTTCAGAATGTAGGTGTAGTTTTCTAGACTACTTCCTGATGATTTTGGGAATTGGTAGTCTTTGGGGGACCCTGAGTAAATTTAGAATTATTGGTTAAGTCCTGACTGGAGTAGTCTGTGAGGCTGAGTCACCTTAACCAGTAGCCTTGAAGCCTTTCTAGATGCAGAACTCAGAGAAAACTGCAAAAGAGGCACTCTGAAATGTTGGATCATCTGGGCCATCTGTTCCCACTGGAGATTTTTCAGAGGGTCTTGTTCGATCAAACCATATTAACCTGGAAGCAATCCACAGGTTCTCATCTTCTGTGGGTATAAAAGTAGAACCTCTTTTACTAAGCAAAATATCCTTAGACCCAAATTTTGAAGTCAAAATATCTTTAAAATATATAGGTTGGTTTAACTTAGCAGCCTTTACAAATCAAATGTTTTTCTGCAGTTAGCTCATTAACAGTCAAAAAATTCAAAGAAAACACAATAATATACATAATCCAGACTCTCTGTGTATTTTCCATCTTTATGTGGCTTATTTCTTTTATATTACTTTTACTGTCTCTTTAAGGGACTTTATTTTTTAAAACTATTTATTTCTTTATATAACTGCCTATACTTTTCCTCTTCCAAGCCTATGTACATTTTTACACACACTGTAAACTGTTTAGAGGTATTTTCAATCTGAATCTGTCCTATTGCAGATCTGTAATTCTTTTCTAACTGGGAGAGTTTTGAAATTGTTAAGCTGCATACCTAGGACTGAAGCTGCTGTTTTGGCTGATGGCTCCATCCACTTGGTCTTTCAACATGGTAGAGGAACATTTACCATCAGCTCTGGGAGCCTTGCTTACCATCCCAACCCTGAGAAGCAGCAGGTTCATGTTGCCACCAAGCAACTTGCAGCACATTGCCCACAAACCCCATTTAAATGCTCTATAGGAGGACCTATAAATAGAACCCTTTGTTCTATAGCTAGCAGGTATAGCATGAATCTTAAAAGGTCTTATATACCTTTCTGCCATCACTTCCTGGGATTAAAGGCATGAGTCACCTTGTCTGGCTGTTTCCAGTGTGGCTTTGAACTCACAGAGATCCAGGTGGATCTCTGCCTCTGGAATGCTAGGATTAAAGGCGTGTGCTACTACTGCCTAACTTCTATGTTTAATATTATGGCTGTTCTGTTCTCCGACCCCCAGAGAAGTTTATTGGGGTGCACAATATCTCAACCACATTTCCCCTTTTTTGTCTAAAATTAAAAAATGCTTATAAATAATACAAGAAAAACTATATTCAATAAGTATATACAATATGAACAGTTAAGAATTACATCAACAATGTCTAGTCTAGTATCATTTGACAGATTCAGATAAAAAACTCCATTATATGCACTAACAATGTCCAGTCCATTGTCATTTGACAAATTCAGATAAAAATTTTCATTGCTTATCCTATTTAAAACAAGTAGTTCCTTTTAAAAAGTAGATTCAATAATTGACCTTTTTATCTTATCATATCCATATTCTCTTTTTTCTTTTCATAATAGATTCAATAATCCACCTTTTGTCATTTTTATATCTTCCCCTTTTTCTTTTTAGAGTAGATTCAATGATCTACCTCATATCTATATTCTCTTTTTTCTTTTTCTTTTTTTTAAACAAAAACTCTGAATCTAATCTCCTTGTTCAGTTTTTTTCCTGACCATTAACAATTAACAACTTGTAACCAACCATCATAAACAATGACAATAAAAGTCATTGAATGACCAAAAAACCACCCACCCCACCTCTTGGGAATGTGGACATTGTTTACTTAAAATTATTTCCTGTTTTCTGGGGGTGAAGACATCTTTAGGGAATCCTGAAAAGAATTTTTTGGGTTAATTGTCAAGTCCTGAGAGATTTAGCTGTATCATTTGTCCAGTCTCTGAATAATGGGAAAGTGCAGGGCTTGTCTCAAGTCCTTGTTTGAGTAATCTATGAATCTGGATCATCTCAGCTAGCCATCTTGAAATTATCCTGAACAGTTTGTAGTCCAAAGTCATTCTTTCCATGGTGTTAATCAGCTTAATGATTTTACCATAGTCCTTGTGGAATCATCGTTGTGGGTTCCCTTCATCCTTTTGAAGATTTCAAAGTTGCTGTTAAGTGTGGCCATGGTTCCATGCAGAATTTTTTTTTGTGCCACCTCTGTGGTTTGGAGCAATCACAGTCTGATAAATGTCTGTCTCTCAGAATCATGAATGTTCTTCCCTAGAAGAGAAAATCTTCACAGCAATGTCTCCCCACCATTTGTCTTGCCAACCTTTTCCAAATTGACTTTTGCTGACACTTTCTTATAACACGATGGTCCTGGCAATTCTTCTCTGAACAAGCACTAGTAAACCCTTTGTCCCAGGTAGCAGAATCACCTCAGTCACCCAGCAACTCAGAGCAGCAGCCATTGCCTCCATGGTCCCACCACTGTTTGTGACTCTGCTCTAGCTAAAGCATTCCCAAAGAGGTGGTGTGGGGCAGGTAGTTTTTG
>CABHPP010123563.1:0-21816 GCA_902168425.1 Peromyscus attwateri
GGAGCAGCAGCGGACGTGAGAACCCCCTGGCATAACCCGGCGGGAGGATTTCCACATCCATGTTTGCAGATTGTTTCCTGTGTCGAGTACACTGTTTCGGCTGTTAGCGACTCTCCCTGGGGTGGCTGTGCCGGGAATCAACTTTATACAACCTAGTTCCCACGTGAGAGGGAACCGGTATGCTGCGGTTGGTTGGTGGGAACCTGGATCCAGGCACAGTTACCATCTGTTCCAGCGGCTCTCACTGTGAAACCTGGCACACGGAACCTCTCCTACTCAGGGATCAGGTCTGTGGTGCTGTGGTCACTTCGGGGACCTTTCTGTATGTAATGAGTAGAGTTCACAGTTTCAGACTTCTGTGGCTCTGTGGTTTATGGGCAGATTAGTATTTCCAACTATGAGGAACCAGCTCTGAGAGGAGATGGTGTTTTTAAGGTGAAGTTTGTGAAGTCCGTTGAGGTTGTCACTTTCCCAGGCACAGGTTTCTTCTCAAAGTTTCTAATGCGGTTGGTTATCACCCATGAGAACATGATGGTCAACAGAGTTGAAAACGGAGAGGGGGAAGGCAACGTTGCTTCATGTCAGGCCCCAGGTCTTATCCCCTTCCTTGCTTGTATCTGCAGCCAGACAAGGCAGCTGCCTGTGGGACTCTGCCTGGAGCCTCCGCCGCTGTCAGTGGTCCCCACTTCCTGGGGCTGTGCCCAGAAGGAAACCTTAGGGTGCAGCCATCTCTGAGCCTAATTATCCCTCTGTTTCATTCCACAACCCCCTACCCTACAACTCTCTCCGGGGTCACTTGTGCAACCAGTGGGTCTTTCTTCCTCCTCCTGGATCTGCTGCTTGGAAGCCTTCCTGAGATATTCCTCCAAGGGAGCCCCGACCCCTCCTGTGGATTTGGGGACTCCTCCCTAGCCAAGTCCATTCTGGTTCACCCTACCCCATTCCAGCCTGGTCACCTTAAACAGCACATCCCTTGTTGTTCTTTCCAATCCTTGCCTTATTACCTGCCTCTACCCCATCCTAATCTGCACTTCTCACCCTGTCATGTTGCTTCCACCTCATACTTTATGTCCCTGCCTCTCCCCTCGCTACTCAGTCTGGATGAATTACCTTCCTCTAAGAAAGCTCGCTCCCCACTACTTGTACATCCATCCTTGCCACAGTCTTAACCCGTTTAATCTGATTCTGGGACCAGGTCTTTGTTGCCCAAAAGCATGTACCCACGAGGCCCTGCTCAGAACCTTGGTGTGTGTTTGTAACTGCTTGTCTACAGTCTGTGGCTAAGGAACGTGTTTGTAAATGCCCTCAGAATTCTCTGTTATACATTCCCCAAGCTGTGGTTTGCAGAGCCTTTGTCTTTATGGAAGGCTTTATTGAAAAGTTTTCTAGAGGGCAGATGGATGACCTGTCAAGCAAAAGAATCCTGCTTCCCCTTAAGGAGGAGGTCCCTTAAGTCTGAAGCTCAGAAACTTCCTACTCCAAGTAGCTCTGAACTGCCCTGGGAGGGGTTACTGTGTAGCTTTGGATTAAGGACACACAGGCCACCTCAGCCCCTAGCAGCCCATCTGTCACTTAGCTACAGATTTAGCAAGCAGCTTAAGCATTTAGTGGACAGAAAATAACAGGCTAAGGTCTATCTGCACGCTGGGGTCTGAAGCACTAGCTGCTTCCTGTTACACCGAGGAGCCAGATGAAGGGCAAGCCTCAGAAGGTCTTGGGCTGTCAGCTAAACTTCTTCTCAGTTTGTTATTTTTGAAGTCATAAAGTGGTTTTCTGTCACAGGGTTTTGGGGGTACTCCCCCATGGACTCTGTAGTACAAGCATTTCCCGTCCCAGCTCTGATGGGTTTTCCCGATTTTGAAATTTGACTAGATCGGAGTTGACTTCCTGGACAGCAGAGCCAACTTCTCCTGGGACCAGTCCTGGTTGAGTGCAGGTTCAGAGGCAGCTGCAAGCCCATGCCAGAGAAGGCGATAGTGAGGTTGGGTGGCTGACAAGTTCTGCCCTAACTTCAGAGCCCTGAGTAGAATTTGGCTAAACACTGGAAGTCTCTTCTGGCAGGCTTTTTCTTCTAGTGTCTGAGTTCAGGCAGAGCACACAGCTAGGCTGTCACCGTGGCCTGGCTGCAGTAGGAAGGGTGATGCCAGAGCAGAGTCCTGACAGCACGCGAGATCCTGCCACTCCTGCGTTTGTATCTAGTCTCCAGGCCCCGGGCATATGGGCACAGGGAGGGCAATGGCCTGCTGACTCTTGCCGCTCAGTGGGGTCACCTGGACACTGCCGGAGACTTAGTGAGGGGTACTCTGTATTTAAAAGATCCTGTTGCCCCCCACCATGCTGCGTGGAGGTACAGGTGTTCTACAGACTTACGGAGGAGAGGTGAGACACTGGAGTAGCTGGCTTGGCTGCACAGTGCTTGGCCCTTCCCAGAATGCCTGGAGCCCAGGTCAGGCTTAGAGTGCATACTTCTGCTAGCAACATGGCATCTGATGGCCAAATGTGGTGGTATTGTATTCCCCAAAATATTGTGTACCTTAATAAACTTATCTGGGGTCAGAGACAGAACAGCCACAATGTTAAACAGAGGTTAGGGAGTGGTAGCACCACACCTTTAATCCTAGCATTCCAGAGGCAGAAATCCATGTGTTCAAGGATACACCCAAGCATGGTGACCAACGCCTTTAATCCCAGAAAGCACGCCTTTAATCCCAGGGAGTGGTGGTAGAAAGCAGAAAGGTATATAAAGCATGAGGACCAAAAACTAGAGGCATTTGCCCACAGAGGCATTTGCCCATAGAAGCATTTGGCATGGTTAAGCATTTAGGCTGGTTAAGCATTCAGGCTTCTAGCAGCAGTTCAGCTGAGACCCATTCTGGATGAGGACTCAGAGGCCTCCAGTCTGAGGAAACAAGACCAGCTGAGGATCCAGCGAGGTGAGGTAGCTGTGGCTTATTCTGTGTCTCTGACCTTCCAGTGTTCGCCCCAATAACTGGCCTTAGGTTTGATTTCTATTAATAAGAACTTTTAAGATTCATGCTACACTCACCTCTGTTGGTGCCTGTGTGTCTCAGGAAGACCCAAGGTTATCTCCCTGTGCCTAGCTTTTGGTCACTGTTAGCTACAGCCCCTAGACTCTAAGCCTTAGAGGCAGGCGGAAGGCCAGCCTGAGTTCCTGTGTCACAGATGAGGACTGAACTGTCCGTTCTCACAACAATGTGATGCCTTCGTGTGGACGTCTACCTGCCCTTCTAGGGAGTCTTAATGTATAGCCGACCTGTAGTCTTTCTGAGGTTCTAGAAAGTGGTAACTGAACAGTGGGAAGGAATAGTCCGGGGAAAGACCTGACTTTCGCTTTTACAGCCTTTTAGAATTTGGACTTTTGGCAGCCTGAGTGTTTCTTTATAAGTATACACTTTAATACATAAACGTACAGCTGGAAAGCACAGGTCTGTGCAGTTGCTAAGGCGCGGAGACTGTTTTAACCCAGTGTCATTAGAAGAACCCATCTGAAGGTCCTTGTGCTCGTGTCAGATTATGAGGGACGGTGGATAACTTTGTTGTTGTGCTTGCTGATTTGGTGCACGCGCGCGCGCGCGCGCACACACACACACACACACACACACACACACACACGTACATGAAGCCAGAGGTTGACATTTGAGTGTGTTTATCAATCCTCACCTTACATTTGGAGACACGGTCTCTTACTGACGGTATTCACCAGTTCAGCTAGACTGGCTAAAGAACCGCAGAGATTGTCCTTCCGCCTCCCCAGTACTGGAATGACGGGCACCCACTGCCACCACTGGCTTTCGTGTGGGTGCTGGGGTTGGACGCAGGTCTTCGTGTTTGTGCAGCAAGCACTTCACTAGCTGGACATCTGCCCAACCCCAGTCCTGCTTTTTGTTTTACTTTTTAACTCTGCTGGCTTCCCTTCTGCGGCCCTTAGTGTTAGCAGTGACAGCTGGCTTTTGTCTGGCTGTAGACTGTGCTCTGCACTTTTCTGTGCACACAGCCTGGTCCCCACATAAGGCCTAGGTAGAGTGTCACCTTCCACAGCACAGATGGGAGCTGACACTAGAGAGCCTCCTCTTACTCTGGCCCTGGTCATAGCTCCCAGCAGAGCCCACACCTTCTGAAGATGTAAATATAATTCTGGCCTCTTGCCTGGGGCTGGCCTCGAGATTGTTGTGATGTGAAGACCCACCCTGTCTGCACAGTGTCCAGGGCCTGGGTCCCAGCTGGTGTCACAGTTTCCTCTGCAATTGCTTGGGTGCTAGTGTGCCAGGAGGAGCCGCTGGCGTGAGTCTTACATTGTGTTCCTTTTCAGCTGTAATTCTAGCCCTTTTTTTTTTTTTTAATTTAAATTGAATGTAATCCTTTCCGTCTACAGGTGGTAAATGAGTTAGCTGACTGACCTTTGGTCATCACCATTCATACAAGTGGCAGTGACCTATGTCTAACCTGTGAAATGGGCCTAAGAGTATGCAGCTTAAGGGAAGTTGTGATTCCTGGGAACCCTGGGTCAACCACCAACCCTCTAGGCCTTTGCCAGTTTCATGCAAGCAGGCACCATTGGCAACTTCCGTAGGCTGGTGCACATGGCAGCCTGAAACTTGCAGGATGGACATGAAGCCTGAGGCTGTTTCCAGGCTGTTCCTGGAGGCAGCTCTCCTGTACATACCTCCTTGTGGCAACCTCAGTCTTCATTGCCAGCACCAATGCACACTATTTGTGTGCAACTGAATGACTTGTTTCTCATTTCTTTCTCTTTTCCATTTTTCATGTCTGTAGGCATGTTTACTTGTGTCAGGTGTGAGCAGGTGGGGGCACATGCATGTGGAGGCCCAAGGATGATCCTGGGAATCATTTTCAGGGGTTCTTCCATCTCATTCAATGAAGCAGGGTCTCTTAATCACATGCAGAGCTCAGTAGTAGGGTCAGTTTGGCTAGTCAGCTTGCTCTGGGGATCCCATCTCTGCCTTATGAGGCTAGAGTTACAGGTGAGCTGCTACACTCACTGGGGATTTTCTTGGATTCAGGGAATCCCAAACTCTGTTTTTCACACTTGAGTGGCAAGCATTTAATCAGTGTGCTATCTCCCTAGCCAATATCTCTTGTTTTTTAAAGATCGGGAACTTTGTGCCTTAAATAGCGGCCGGCCATCAAGACCCAGCGGCAGACCCAGGCATGGGACCCATCTGCTGGCCTTATCAGTCACTTGTGTCTGATGCTTCCATTTCCCCTAAATAGCAGAATGCCCACAAGTCCAATTATCTACTCCCCCACAATGTTTGAGAGGGTTCCCCAGACTTCCTTTCCCAGGTCTCTGAGGCTTGAGTGTTGATGCAAATCTTTTATCAAATCCTGTCTCTTGAAGCTGCATTCCAGAAGGCCTGACCCAAAGGATCCAGGAGGACTTACCTAACATAGGGCCCCTCCATATCTAGTTTCATTGGGTATAACCTGGGGCAGGTGCAGCCAGCCCAGATGACCAGGGCCACAGTTGCTCAGCACGCAGTCCTTGTGGGTCTGCTGCAGTATGTTAGAGTATCCTTACCACTCCTGGCTGGAATTCCTGATGTCTCTTTTGTTCCTCATATCTGTAGTCTAGATGTGAATGACTATGGAAATGAGCCCAGAGGGAAGAACCCAGTGTTGGGGAGGCGGGTGTGTGTGGGGGTCAATAGTGCCATGTTTTTTTGTGATGGCAGTTTTCTAATGAGTTAAAGCTAGCCCATGTGCTCCTGGACTTTTTCCATGTGGTAGCCCATCCGCATGCTGCATGGACCATGGGTGGAGGTACTAGCTGTGGCTTAACCTGGGACATGCCCCTGAGGTAGGCTGTTGGTGTTGGGGACAGCTCCTTTCCTGAGCCAGCACATTACTGTTCAGTTGTATCTGCTGTACAGTCAGAAGAGTGACTTATTATCCCTAAGAACTTATTTGTCATCTACAGGCTTTTTTTTTTTTTTTTTCATCTAGAGGCTTTTTAAAAACACAACTTAACTGCCCAAGTAGACATAGAGCTGGACTGACCTAAAGTCTGGGAGGGCAAGGGCTGGCTCTTGGCCATGGTGGAGAGGAGAGCTTGTGTTGGCCTGTGAGCTGGGCTCATGCTGGGTTAGGTAGCAAGGGCCACACTTTAAGAGTCTCTTAGGGTCTTTTTGCCTGCCAAGTTAGCCTGTAAGGGGACAACTGCTATGGACAGATCAAACCCCAGGTCCACCTATCCCACAGGAAGTCTCACCTACAGGAAAGAGTTCTTGGTTACTTTGTAGTCTGTCCTGCCAGGTGTTCTTTGACTTTCTCACATGGTCTCAGAAGTTCCCAAAAGCTCAGCCCCCTCCCAAACTGACTTCATGCTCTCCTACTCTTCACAGGTCCCTTATTCCGGCCAGCACCCTGAGACTGTGTAGCTCCTGTGGTCAGTGAGGTGGGAACCTTCCCACTAGAGGCATGTGATCAAGTCAACTCCACCCTTCAGAGGAACAACCAGTCTCAGGGACACAGTCCCTGTGGTGGTTTGAATAGGAATGGCCCCCATAGAATCATGTGTTTGAATGCTTGGCACACAGGAAGTGGCACTATTAGGAGGTGTGGCCTTGTTGGAGGAAGTGTGTCACTGTGGAGGTGGGCTTTGAGGTCTTATATGCTCAAGCTATGCCCAGTGAGATACACAGTCTCCCTCTGTTGCCTGTGGGTCAAGATGTAGAATTCTCAGCTCCTTCTCCAGCTCTGTGTCTGCCTGCATGCTGCCATGCTTTCTGCCCTGACAATAATAGACTAAACCTCTGCACCTGTAAGCCAGCCCCAATTAAATGTTTTCCTTTATAAGAGTTTCTGTGGTCATGGTGTCTCTTTACGGCAATAGAAACCCAAAGACAGTCCCAATACAACACCTTCCCTGACCAGCTAAAACAAATAAGCTGTCCATGTGGTATGGAGTTGGTAGTATTTGGGGTCTTCTCCATCAGGGAGCTCAGGGTGTGCTAGAGGCAGGGGTTCTCACCCACAGAGCTTGTATAAGCTGCAACAGAGAATTTTTGTAGATGTATCCATCTTATTAAATAAGAAACACAGACAGAGCCAAGTGCAGAGTTAAAAGCCCAAGAAGTCAGAGCAGTAGCCAAGAGCTGAGACTTAAAACCCTTTCTTACCCTTCCTGCCGCTGTGGTCCTTCCCCTCAGAAAGATACCTACTTCCTGTGTATCTGTCTTTTTATTGACTTTCTGTTCTGCCTTCTCATTGGTTGTAAACCCAACCACATGACCTCCTCATCACTGCCTGTCTATACAGACCTCCAGGTCTTCTATGGTTGGTATTGAGATTAAAGGTATGTGTCTCCATGCTGGCTGTATCCTTGAACACACAGAGATCTGCCTGTCATGTGATCGGGATTAAAGGTGTGTGCCGCCACCACCTGGCTTCTGCTATGGCTTGCTATTAGCTCTGACCCCCAGGCAACTTTATTTATTAACATACAAATAAAATTACATTTCAGTACAAATAAAATATCACCATACATGTTATTTCCAAATAGCCTTCTTGCTGAACAGTGAAAGCAGCTGGAATGCTCTGGGGCTTGAATCTTGTGATTTCCTTGCTCAGCCCAAGCAGTGAGTCTTGGAGATAGCCACAAATTGGGGTGGTTCTTTCTCCTGGACTCGGCTGAGTCCTGGTTCCCCAGGGAAGATGGGACCAAAGTGAGTCCCTACACACGTCTGAGACCTGTCTGTCCACTGCATGGTGGACCTCTACTGTTGATGCTTTCCCAGGGGTCCCCTCCCCTGTATTGTCTGATATTCATGGGTTCCAGCCTCCATGACCACTGGCCCAGAGGACACATTCCTGCGGAGTTCCCCCTACGTCTCAACATTAGAGTTAGAGTGTGAAATAGTACTTGGGTTAGGGACAACATGGTTTATCCTGAGCCCTATCTGGCTGGTATCCCTCAGCAGGGCTATGTCCTGAACACTTCCAGGAAAGACCTGATGAAGGAACAGCGTGTTAATATGCAGGCACTTCTCTGCCAACTGATACTTGAAGTACCTCTTCTTGGAGCTGCCACCCTCAGCAAGCAGGGGCAGGGGCAGGGTCTGTGGGAGCCAGGAGAAGCAGGTCCTTTAACTCAGGTCCTCTCTGGTCTCCTGAGACTGGACTGTTCACCTGTTGGAAGCTGGAGCCTCCTCTGGAGTCACAGGCCCTGGGAAGCTGTTGGCAGGGTTCCCATCTCAATTCCACCTGTTCCTGGTAGCCTTCGGCTGTTTGTACACGTGGTGCAGAGATGAGTGCCTGGAAAGATCCCTTTTGGAGGACTGTAATTATGGGGAGTCCTGCCCCCCAGTGCTCCCTAAAGTAGGTCAACTGCCACTGAGTCCCTGCAGCTCTGGAGAGGGATTTAGGACCAGTTTCTATTTTTGAGTCTCATTCTTAAAAGGTAGTGCATACAGTCCCCAAATGTTTGTCTTCAAGACTTTCTGTTTTGGAAGAGCCCTTGGGTGGCAGACCACCCTGGCAGGACCCCAGCTGCCTGCTGTCATGTTGCAGTGTTTCACCTCTTAGGCTACAAGACTGTGAGAGCAGAACTAAAGGGACCAAAGGGACAGTGCCACACCACACACACACACACACACACACACACACACACACGCACGCACGCACGCACGCACGCACGCACGCACGCACATGCATGCACACACACGGAGAAAACTTGTGTTGACAGTGTGTAGTAGAAAGAGTGAGGAAAGCATCCTGGAGAGATCCCTGAAGCCAGACCGAGGCCAGATGAAAGGCCCCCACCATGCCTGCCAGGATGGTCCTGAATCAGAGAATAAGCATTGTTCTGGGTACCCATGTCTGCTGCTCAGCCTGGGCCTTCCTACCAGAGAACTTTGCCCCTTGTGGGGGACACTGTCTTCTGCCCATTTTCCTCGGTCCTTCTGGGGTCCTGTAGTCACTGCAGAGGCCTTTCAGAGCACATGCTCCCTGTACACCCTTAGTCTCCTGCCACACCCTCCCTCACACGGTGTGTGCAGTTCTTGGTCATATCAAGTAGACTTCAACATCACAGGTGTTGAGATGTGTCTGTTGAGTGACAAGTCCGCCTCTCCATTTAATCACATCACCCATGGGATTATACAGGGATCTGCCAGCAATGTGTTTTGTGCTGGTCTTTTAGGAAGCCTACTGTCCAGACAGCCTGTGGCTGGTTAAGTGACTAGTCCACAGGCTCCCAGCTGGGAGAAGACCTTACAGTCTGGTGAGAGGGAGGGGTGTCTAGTTGTCTGTATCTACAAGCCACGGGCTCATGGCAGCTCAGCCTTTCTAAAGACTGGGCATGTCCTTGACCTTGAGCACAGGGCTATATGTTGTATGATATTTTGTTTGTGTTCTGACAAATAAAGCTTGCCTGGAGATCAGAGAAGCAGAGCATCCAGCCACCAGAAACTTTTTATCTCTACAAAATCTCAGACTGAGTAGAGTGACCCCATCTCTACAAATCCTCAGACTGAAAGGGCCTCCGAGATCCTGTCTCCACCTCCCTAGTGCTGGGATTAAAGGCGTGAGCCACCACCGCCTGGCTCTGTTTCTCTTTTAGACTGATTCAATCTCATACAGTCCAGGGTGGCCTTGAACTCCTAATCTTCCTGCTTCCTCCCAAGTGCTGGGATTAAAGTGGCCTTGAACTCCTAATCTTCCTGCTTCCTCCCAAGTGCTGGGATTAAAGGTGTGTGTCACCACTGCCTGACCTCTATGGTAAACTAGTGGCTGGCTCCACCCTCTGATCTCCAGGCACGCTTTATTTGTCAGAACACGAACAAAATATCACAACAGCTATAGGACTCTCAAAGCCCAGAGGCCGACGAAATGAGGCTGAAGAGTAGCGTTAGAAAGGTCTTGTCTAGCTAAGGCCTGTCCAGAACCCTCTCGCACTTAGTCTATTTTACCCTCTGGCCTCAGGGGAATCCTCCCCTACCCCCTGCCATGAGGGAGGGTAACTGCTTCCTGTGTGGTAACTTCTGAATCTTAGAGTGAGATGGCCACAGCCTGGGTGTTGCTTAGGGTGTTACTTCTGAATTTATCTGGGACTCATGTATTCTCTGACACTGCAGTGTCTCTGATAGAGCATTTCCTGGGGGTTCCCAGGCTGCAGTTACTCCCCCCCTGTGTCAGTGCCTTGCTGCTTTTCTGCCAAAGGCTGCACTGGGTGATCGTGTAGCCTTTCCTCTGACTGCACAGATGTTAGGCCAGGCCTGGGCCCTCCCTGCTGAGATAGACCGCTGCACAGCCTGCTAGGTGGATGAGCAGTTGCTCACTGGGCACCAAGTCCCAGCACCTGCCCATAGGAGCACAGCTGTGAGCAGGGAATGGCCAAGTGCTTCTGCTGCCTATGAAATGGCATGTGGAGACCCGAGCAGGTAGCCAGGGTGACTTCCCAGGTCCTTGTTTGTTAAGTTTTGGGGTTCCAGAGCCATCTCGGGGCCTGAGGTTGTCTTGACTCAACCTTTTGCATGCTCATAGGGATCTTCAGCAAGAGATGTGTTCCCAACCTGTGTTGTAGTTTGCAAAGAGGTGTGGTTAGCCATGGGGAAACAGGATTGTACCCGAGACAAGGAGATGATCCCTCTCATATCCACGTGCAGTGTGCCCTTCTGTGGTCTGTCTTAGCCTGCAGCCTTCCATAGTCACACACCAGTGTCACCGGGATCTAGGGCAAATGCCAGGGTGTTCCGGCACCACCCCAAGGATGCTCTCCCCAACAATGCCTCTGTGTCAGTGAGGCACAGGCCTGAACTAGGGGGATCCAGCTGGCAAAAGTTTCTGGGATCTTCCTACCAGACCCACAAAAGTTGATGAAAGCCATCTGCCCAAGCGCTCCTCAGTTCCACACTGTGCGCTGAGACTGATGATTCTGTAAGACCAGAGTGGCCGTGAAGACTGTATAGCAATGGTGTGTGGCAGGGACAGCCCTCTAGGAAAATCACTCCTAACTGCCCATGTGGTTCTTAAGGTGATTCTTTAATTTTTTAGTGTTTCCCCAAAGAAAGGGTCACATCAGTCTGCACCAAGAATGGTCTGGATTGGTCTGATAGGCTGAGACTTCACTGGACAGCCCTTGGGTGGACCTGGGGAGTTGGAACTGAAGGTTTAAAAGAAAAAAACAGCTCCATCTTAGAAAAGCTATATTTAATTTTAGATGTGAGTGGGAGAACTAAGAAGGGCTTATAAATAGCCATCGTGCAGCCTCTGAGGAGAGTTCTGGTGGAGACGTGGACGCTAGCTGTGCATGAACATCTGAATACTCCAGCCCAATACACAACTGGGATCTAAGGCTGTCACAACAGAGACATTAACGTGTTAGTGAGAAGTGGACGGATGGATGCAGTGTAAATATGGGCTAAAGATTTAAATAAATGGGCGATCACAGAAGAAGTACAAACATCCAGCAGACAGTATAACACTGCTGACACTGTTCTTCAGATGGCCCCTGTGCCCTATATCCAAACTCCTCTTGGGTCTCTGGCTGTAGAGGGTACTGAGCAGTGGGCGGGTGCTGTGGGATTGGTCTTGTACAGTGGCTAGGGTCGGATGAGCCTGTTTGATAGAGCTGTTTGTGAAAAGATAAAACTGCCTGCCTGCAGCAGCGTACGATGTGTTCTCTTCTACTTTGTGTGGCCACGAGCTTTGGTCCGAACGTGACTGTTGAAAGCTCCCTGCCTCGGAGCCGTGTCCAGCCAGAGCAGAGTCACCCTGGACCTAATTAAAGTATTGAGGCGACATAAGGCAGAGGGGATGCCTGTTGGCTGGTCTGCTTATTTGCTCCTGTATGGTCTGGATCTAGTTGAAGTCAGCCGGGGCTCTGGGTGGCTGTGTGGTGTTAAGCCCTGGGCTGTGGGCTTCAGCAAATGTGCCTTGGGGTTCCAGCTGAGGGATGTGTATGGGATTTATAGTGCTTTTTAAAGCCTGCGTGTACTCTAAAAGGAAAGTGTAAGTTAAACTGCATGTGTCTTTCTTGTCTGGTTTGGGGCAGTGGCTGTTATGATAGGCTTAATGTTCACATTGCTCCAGACATTGGTCATTAGTTCCTGGTTTGGGGTATTGACCCACAGTTGACCCGAGGGCTAATTTTCCCAGGTGTCTCAATGCCCTGGAGGCTTCCCTGTAGTTTTTACCTCTCATCTCTAACTCATTTGGGAAGTCCATTGCCATATCTTCAGAGCCTTGTTGCCACCAGCCTACCAGGATAGCTTTTTGGAATACACAGGAACCATATCTGCCTTCCTTTCTAGACTTGAGTTAGTCCTTTCAGGGACAGCTTTGCTTACACCAGAGCTCTGGCCTAGACTCCTGCTTCTTGGTACTGAATCTTTCACCCATTACTTCTCATCCTGGGGTCATACAGACCAGGGACATGTGACATTTGCAGCCTACCACTCCTTGGCCATTTCTACCCCTCCTTGGCCATCATAGCCATCCCAAACCCAAGAGCCAGAGGCCCATCTTGGGCTGCATTCTGAATTTGTTTTATAGGAGAAATCAAAAGGAACTGCTAAGAGAGAAAGACTACTGTGGCTGTTTGTCCCTCAGGTAGGACCTGTGGGGCAGGACAGCTGTACCCTAGAGAGGAGAAGCTGAGGAGTCCAGACTCAGCCACCAGGCTGGTGACTGTTAGTTACTCAGCTGACTACAGGTGTCAGGAAGCTCAGGTTGGTGGCATTGTGGTAGTACTGTCCCTGAGTTAGAGCCAGCATGTGTCAGAGATATGTGCATCCTGAGAAGCGCAGGGGCTCCAGGCCCTGATGCCTGTTAATCCCAAGTGGTTTCTCCTGTTGCTCACGGAACCTTGGCCTTGGGCTCTGGTCAGTTGCTGCCTTGCTCTACTCTGGCCAGCTTCCCCTCATTTTTCCCCCCTTAAGTTTGAAGTATAACCCTGCCTCCCTGATAAGATTTTTCTTTGTCCTCTGTGAGCAGGCAGGCTGGCTCTGTGGCATGAGGGTACATAGCCCCATCTCTGTTTCCTACTCAGGGTAGCCCACCGGAGTTTCTCATTCCCTCTGGGGTGGGTGAGGTTTAGGGCAGTTCTTTGTGTATTGTGCTCAGGCTGTTCCTTGTGGCCCCAGCAGCCCTTCATTTTGACTACCATCCCATCCAATCCCTAGCTCCTACCCTGAGTTTCTGAATGAGGAAGTGACATGTGGGCCTCTGGCTTCTGGTCCATCCCCTCAGGAGCTGGTAGCAGGTCTCTGGCACCAGGTACTCTGGTGGCTGCTCTGAGTGTGAAGGTTAGATCCCTGCTGGTTTATTTTACAGCTCTGCATGCCCTGGCTTGGGCTGAGCACACATGGATGTTGGTTCATTGCTCTGGTCTCAGCTAAGTTGCTGACTGTGTTGTAGCACCCTGTGCGGTCTCGGGGTCCTCCAGACAGCTGCACCTGTTGGGGACTCCTCCAGTTGGCCATCTCTGTGACCCTTGAGCTGTGACCCAAATGCTGAAGTTATCCAAGCAGCTGGAGAGAGACCCATCTCGGTTTCACCATCCCTATGCTTGTTGCCTCAGATCTGTCCTTGGTGCCGTGTGTCTCTTGAAGCTCCACCCTCAGCTGTCCCACGGAGAACCTAGACTCACCTGTCCCCCAGTGGTGCCCCTGGGTGGCATCCAGCTCTGCTGCCACCAGCAACAGTAAAGTTGGCAGACTCTCTCCATGATCGATGGAGGAGTATAGCTCCCCAGGGTACAGAGCTTACCCGCATTCGCACTGAGCATACAAGGCTGTATGTACCATGTAGTGTAAAGTACTGCGTGCTCACTTGTCCTAGAACCTTCCAGGCTTTTCTTCACGGATCACAGAAATTGCCCTGTCAGGTGGGATGGTGACCCCCTTAATAGACCCTGGTAGGCAGAGAGAGACCCTCAAGTCTGGGGATGGCCGAAGCTGCGGGACTGTGGAGACTGAATGTGTGGAAAGGGCTTTGCCCCAAGACTGGAGAGTGAGGCAGAGAGAATGACCTCCACCAGAGTGCAGGGATAACCTCTGCCAGTGGCTCTGGGCCATTGTGGTACCAGTCTAGGGCAGGGACAGAATGGGACCTTGGCCATCAACCTGGATTGGCCTATATCTGAGTCCTAGACAAAACTGGGAGTCTCTAGCAGCCTCTCAGGAAGGACTGCTCATGGGAGGGTCTGACTATGACCCTTGGTTGACTTTCTAAGGAGCCAGAACAAGGGCCAGATTTTTAGTGCTTGTGTGTGTGTGTGTGTGTGTGTGTGTGTGTGTGTGTGTGTGTGTTACATAGCATGTGCGGGGAGGGCAACTTGAAGGAGTCAGTTCTCTCCTTTCACGGTGTAGGCCCTAGGGATCAAATTCAGGTTGTAAAGCTTGGGCATCTTTACCACTGAGACATTCTGTTGGCTTTTAAAGATTATCTGCCCGCTGGTCTGTGCCCTATTGGTCCTCAGGGCCCAGTCCTCCTGGTCTCACTCTTGTCTAGCATCCTCCTTGGAGCCTAGGCTTACTCTGTCCCTCTCCAGGCTGAGCCTTGCTAACTACCCGCTCCATTCCACTCCACGCACCCCATTGCCCTCTGCTTTGCCCCAAGATTCTCTCTCCTCTTCTGACATATGACAGGGCTCAACCTGTCAACTCCCTGGGGAGAATGTGGGCAGGGTGAGCACTCAGGTATAAAGTGTCACAATCTTGGACACATCTGAGTCCATCTGCTGTAGCTTTTGGGCAGACTGACCACAGGTGAGGCTGGATGTCCCTGGGGTCTTTGTGAAGTGCTTCTAAAATAAGGTAGAAGCATTGACCCTAACACAAGTCTAGAAGAGGTCACCAGATGTCCCTATCCCTTAGGGAGCCTAAGCCACACCCACAGCCAGCCATTCCTCAGACACTTTCTTGGAGCCCAGCTCTGTAAAACATCTAGAGGAAGTCAGGGCTCCAGAGGTCCTCCGCAGGAAGGCAAGTGAGAGCCACCCGATGGCCCGCAGATTGTGACGGGGCTTGTTGGGCACCTGATCGTGGGGTTCAGGCAGGGTCCTGATCGCAGGGTCCAGGCAGGGCACTTTCTTGGTGTGTTCACCACTTGGCCACTTCACTTGGACCTATCCATTCATGGTGCCCCGATCTGTATCACTCCCAGAACCTCCAGCAACCCAGTGGCCACAGAGCCCCTCAGATCTGACATCCCAGCATCCCACACTCACTTTGCCGTTCTTAACTCAGTGCCCTGCACAGATGGATGGGCTCGGGGTGCACTGTACACCACCAGGTAGCTTTCTGCTTCTTCTCACTGACTGTTAAACACTCTTTGAGAGGAGAGCAGCTTAGGGTGTGTGCACAGCACCGATGCCACCGTCATCCATGTGGAGGATGTCATGTGTTTGCAGGTGTCCTCAGGAGTCATGTTAGTTTCCCCACAGTGAACACACTGGTGTTGGCGTGTACTTTGAGGAGAGTTATCTATGTCAACTGTCCCTGCCAGGCTGACTCAGGGTGACAGGGTCTGTGCTGGCTGCATGTGATGGTACTTCATGCTGTAGCACTTTACTCTTAGACACACTCAGTGTTACAGGCCGGTGCATCAGGACAGCCCCATTTACATACAGAATAAGAATCCTTGCCGGACAGTGGTGGTGGCGCACGCCTTTAATCCCAGCATTCAGGAGGCAGAGGCAGGCAGATCTCTGTGAGTTTGAGGCCAGCCTGCTCTACACAGTGAGTTCAGGACAGCCAGGACTGTTACACAGAGAAACCCTGTCTCAGAAAGCCCCCCCCCCCAAAAAAAAGAAAAGAAAAGAATCCCTAGTTGGCCGCCCTGGCCACCAGGAAAAAGCATCGTGGCCGGCCTGACTCATATTCAGGTGCTGCAGGGCCGGCTCCTCTTGAGGAGAGATGTGTCCTTCTGGGTTCACTTTGACCCACTTTCTCCTCCCTCTTGCCAGCAGCTGTAGGATGGCTCAAACCACAGGGAACAGTTTGGTGACCAGGGCAGGGGCACCCATCTCCACCCCGAGTCCCTGTAGGCTTACGGAGCACACCTTCCCCACAGCGTCCTTGCTCTTGGGCAGGGCAGGGAGTTCCTGAGCTCTTTACTTATCTCCCCAGAGCACTGATCCCAGAGAGTCTCTGGGTGGCCACACTGCCTCCTACTTGGGCCCCAAAGCCTGCTTATCTTCCTTTGTCCAGGCCCCTGTCTACAGGAGACTTCCCAGAGAACAGTCCTCATAGGAGGGGTGCCCGAGGTCTCAGTGTCCCAACTGTGACCAGCTTCATATATCAGAGCTGGTTTAGAGGTATCTACCAGGGGTCATGGAGAGAGTGAAGTGTGTCTGTGTTATATGTATTGGTATATATGTGTACCAGTATGTACACGTGTAACCATGCATGAGTGTGTGTTCAGTGTGTGTGTGTGAGTGTGTGGTCATTGTATGTAAATATATGTCTAAGTGAAAATGTGTGTGTTCAATGTGTGTATGAACGTGTCCACATTGTGTGTGTGTAGATGTGTGCTGTGTATATGTGTTCAGTGTTTGAATGTTTGTCCACATTGTCTATATTGGTATATATGTGTGTCATTGTGTACATGAATATCTACATGTATATATATTTGTTCAGTGTGTATGAATGTGTCCACATTGTGTGCATTGGTATATGTATATACATATATACCTAATGTGTATGTGTTCAGTGTGTATATGAATTGGAATATGTTTGTACATGTATATCTATATGTATGTGTTCAGTATGTATATACATATATACCTAGTGTGTATGTGTTCAGTGTATATATGAATTGGAATATGTGTGTACATGTATATCTATATGTGTTCAGTGTGTATATGAATGTGTCCATGTATATACTGGGGTATATGTGCATGTGTGTTTGTATCCCTCTTTTCCAGTGGGTATGTGAATGTGTATTCTTCTGTGTGTGTCTGTGTGCTATGGACAGATGTCCTTGAGTATGTCATGCCCCAGTCCTTGGTCTTCATTGATGCTTCTAAGCTGTGTCCTGACCTGTGGGCTCCTGAGTTCTGCCACTTTTCACTGCTCCCATGTTTTGCTGCAGTAGATACTGGGGTTCAGTCCGTACTTCCTGTCCTTATCCAGACCCAGCCTTACACAAAGAGACTAGGGTTGATGGGACTGATAGGGAGTGGCTGCTGTTGAGGCCCTCAAAATGTAATTCAGACTGTCTCCTGTGATGCTGTGATGGACTGTGTGTGTGTACCAATTTCATCTAGACTATATCAACCTTCAGAGGGTAACTGAGGTTAACACAGCCCCAGGCCACTGTAATTCCTTACTGAACTGTGGTACAGTTACTCACTTCTGGCTCACAGGCAAGATAACCACATAGTCTGTTTGGCCTGGCACCTTTGAGAGTGATGTGGCTCCTTGTAGTGAAGTCGGGTCTCCACTCTCCACAGCTGGACTTAGGAAGTGGGGCTCTGGGTCCCAGCATCAGGGGCCCTACACCTCTGTGTCCACGGAATTTTCACAGAGTTGCAACCTTGAGTCCAACCCTGTTGTCACCTGGAAGCGTAGCTGAATCCTTTATTCCATGTCTCTCCCCTCATTCATACTCAGCCAACTCTTCCCTGGCCAGTTCCTGGACAGGGTATCCAATCTGCCACATGCCACCTCACTTCCTCAGGTGGACAGCCATACTGCGTGTAGTTTTGGTAAAACGGGCTCTGGAGACGTGCCCGTACACGTTACAAGTTGGCATCAGCGTGGCACTGGGCCTCCTGGGTGTGGAGAGTGGACTTCTGTCTCCCTCCCAGCATCTCCCCAGCACCCTGTACTCCTGATGTGGACAGAGCTCTTGATTTCATAAGCTACAGCAAGAAAAGGTGCCTCGAGGCTTTGGTAGAGAGTCAGGCCCTGCCCTGGCGGCGGCCACCCACACAGGGTGTCTGGAAAGTCGTCAGATGCTCGGTTGCTCTTCAGTCTGGCCTGGTTTTCTAAGAATGATTCTCGGGGCTGCTAGAGCTTCTCCTCCCCACACCCCACACCACCACCACCAGATTCAGCTACTCTGGTGTCATAGCCTCCTAGCTTGCTGCTTCCTTTGTTGTGGCTCAGAAACATTGGCCTCTCCTATGTCTGTGGTCCCCTAGTCTGTTCAGACCAGTTTGCACCAGGGTGGGCATCCTGAAGTAGGGACTGGTGGCTCGGCTGAGTCTGTGTGAAGACGATAGCCTGTGGAGATGTCAGGAGATATGGGCAGAAGGGACAGCAGTAGGTTCTAGAAGGTTCTAGAAGGACTGTGGCAGGCCCCATCAGTCCTGCCTTGCTCACCTGGGGGAGGGTTCCCAGCTCCCTGGGATACAGACAAAAGCTGGAAAGCCAGCACTGAGTGAAGCTGGAGGCAGAGTACAGAGGAAGCTGGCCCTGACCCTTGAGGCCTCTTGACCCTCCCCAATACGCTGTATAACAGCAAGCTGCCTCCCCAACTTCATGCATCCCCACACACTGCACTGCAGTGCTGCAGAGGGCTGTCTGCTCCCCTCTCCCATGCAGCACACCGATGCAAAGGGCTTCCTCCTTAGCTCACACCCACCCTGCATACTGAACAAGGCTGCAGAGGCTCCCTTCTCAACCCTCAAGTTTGGCATTGTTAGGAAGCCTACTGACGACTTCTAGGAAAACTCCTCGTGGAGAGTAAACCAGATTGACCCAGGGAGAAAAACGGAGTTTGCAAAGCTGGGATCCTAGAGACTTGGAAACTGCAGCCAGCTAGCCAGAGAAGTGGCAGTGAGAAGCGGCAGTTAAAACAGCACAGGTCAGTGGGGGTTATAGGTGTCTCCCCTGAAAGTCAGTGAAGAGTTGATCCAGGTCAGTTTCCAGCAAGCCCAGCACCCCCAACACTAGCCCTGACAGGTAGCCAGCCTCCCAGCACCCCAACACAAGCCCTGACAGGTAGCCAGCCTCCCAGCACCCCAACACAAGCCCCAGCACGTTACTCCCTAGCGTTGCAAGTAAGAGTCTGACATCAGAGGAACCCTGGCCACAGCACTTTATTGTGTTGCACAAGAATAAGTGTTATGTCCCAATAGAGGCAGGGAAGTGGTTGATGATGTTACCTCCAAAGACATCTACTGACAGCCCACTGCAGGCTGCTGAGGGACAGGGAAGGTCTTCACCATGAGATGTCATATGTAATCATTGTCCCAGTGAGTGAACTAACCGTTGGAGTAGATAGATGTTGGTACCTGGATCTGTCCCGCCCTCGGGCCTCAACTGATTGTTGGGCCTTTAAAAGGTGTGTGAATTCATTCTCAGTGTCAAGTCCTCCCTGATTTCTAAGGCTGTGAAAAATACCTTCCATGAATGCAGCATTTGGCTCTGCCCCACAGAGCCGAACTGCCGCCACATGTCTTCCAAACTTGGAGCCACAGGCAGCCACCTGGTCCTGTAGCCTCCCGCTGCCCTGAGGTGAGCACTGGTTAGTGAGCCGTGCCTCCCTTGGGCTCTGGCCTTCCGCCCAACCTCGCCTTGGCTGGAGAGCTGCCCTGATTCCTCTGGTCCGTGGTCCGAGGTTGTCTTGCAACTCCACTCAGCTCCCTCACAGCCTCACCAAAGTTTGGGACTACATCTATCTCTGTGCGTGTCAACACTTTGTGTGTATGCACATGTGCGTGTCGAACCCAGAGGTCAGCCTCAGATGTGGTTCCTTAGACACCATCTGCCTTGTTTTGAAACAGGGTTTCTTAACTGGTCTGAAACTCACCGAGTAGGCAAGGCTGGCTGGCCCGTGAGCCCAGGGTCCCAGCAATCCCCAGTGTTAGGATTTCACTTTTGTCCTACCACACCTAGCTTTTTTTTTTTTTTTACTTGTGTTCTGTGGTTGAACTCAGGTCCTCAGCTCTTTACAGAAAGCACTTTACAGACTGACGTATCTCCCCAGCCCCAGCTTAATGATTTTAGGGAGAGGTAGGAAGGTATGATGTGTTGAGCAAGACACGGAAGCTTGGCTCCAGCTTTGGGGTATCAGGTCAGAATAGAGCTGAACGCACCAATCAAGCTCTGCCATGCCGCTCCCAAGACATCCCGAGTGTCTTTAGTCAGGAGCGGGAGGATGGGTGCCACAGTGATGGCAGCGCATTGGCTAGCTGTGACCTGGCTCTGCAGGACCCCAGGGTGCAGGCAGACTCCAACATGTTCTCAAACAGGAGTGCTTAAAAAAACAACACCTGTCTTCCCAGGTGGCTTTCATGACGTTGACGCTGTTCCCCATCCGGCTCCTGTTCGCTGCTTTCATGATGCTGCTGGCCTGGCCCTTTGCACTTGTGGCCTCCCTGGGACCGCCTGACAAGGAGCCAGAGCAGCCCCTGGCCTTATGGAGGAGGTAAGTAGCTTTTCTGGCTGACGGGGTGTGGTGTGTGTGTGTGTGTGTGTGTGTGTGTGTGTGTGTGTGTGTGTGTGTGAGAGAGAGAGAGAGAGAGAGAGAGAGAGATGTTCATTGTCACAGAATTGGTGCTCAGTCCATGTGGACCTGTCTCTCCTTTCTAAGCCTGCTTTATTGGGGACCTGTTCCCTAGGGACCAGTGCTACCTTCCTGCTGCTTCCTTTGAATCTCGCTTGTCCCTGCCTGTCTCTTTCTGATCTTTAGACTTCATCCTCAGGGCTCTATGGGTCATGAGGCTGCTGTACCCATGTCCCAGAGCACAGAGATTCCCCCACCACCATGGCCTCCTGTGTTCCAGAACCTCTTCTGTCTCTCGATGGCCTGAAGATTAAAACCAGAGCTCCCAGGCCACCCTCACCCAGCTCTGGGTCTGCTGGTGGGAATTGGGGAACATACTCTGAGTGACCAGCTCTTGGGCTGAGTTGGCTCAGCACCACAGTGACAGGGTCCCTGCTCAACCCTCACAGTGTGGGTGCTGGAGGGGGTGGCGAACACCTTTTGAGTGACAGGTCAGGTCGCAGTTGACACATCTTGCCCACCTGGGGTCACTGGAAGTAGACAAGCCTGCACCCCTTCTTAAATCTAGTGATTTGAAACCAAATCCCACTCTCTTACCAAACTTGACAAAGCCGAAGCTCTGGCTAACAGTAGGCTGGAGCCAGACAGTCCTGCCCTAGTGGGAACCCTGGACCAGTCCAGGCCTCCTGAGTGTTGGACACTGTCACTACAGGCTGGGTCTCTCTTAGATACAAACTGGCCCTTTCCTTTAAGTGTTAGATATGAACGAACCTCAGCTGTCTGAAGATGGAAGTGTTGGGAACAGAGTCAAACTGGGCGCTCACCGTTAAACCACATCTCATTGTCAAGATGCTGTACACTAAGTGTGTGTGTGTGTGTGTGTGTGTGTGTGTGTGTGTGTGTGTGTCTTTCCACCTGTCACAGGTGCCTTAGCCAGCTCAGAAAGGCAAACAAATCATTGTTGGAGTTGCTGGCAGAAAGGCTTACAGACTACCAGATCGGCTGCTGTGCAAATAACCTTTTCCGAGAACATGGCCACCCCCGGGGCTACTTTCACAGGGAGCTGAGTTGTGTGGGTGTGGGGGCTGATGGCCCCAAAGCCTAAAAGTCACTGCTTTGCGAGCTGAGTGTTCACCCAAACCTCCCAGCCTTTCTTTTCTTGTGAGGACCTGGTGCACAGGATGTTTGTTCAGGAGAGAGGCAAGAGGGGATCTCATCTTCTAGACTTCAGTTCTCTGAGTGTCATATCACTACCAGATGATGGTGAGCACCCGGTGTGGGCACTGAGTGAGGCTGCTCATCAGATGATGGTGAGCACCTGGTGTGGACGTTGGGTGAGGCTGGTCATCAGATGATGGTGAGCACCCAGTGTGGGCA